>OY294068.1:64765390-64943560 GCA_958510875.1 Endomychus coccineus | reverse complement strand
CAGCGTCTCGCAGCGTCTCGTTGCTGTATAATTATTAGCTCTCATATTCTTAGGCGTATTGTTATGCATTAATGAGAACACCTATGAAGTAATAATTTAATTGTCAAATATGAGATTGTATTGTTCCGTTACTATGACACTTCATATTCAATATTATGTAATTTAATGTATGTAATTCGAGATTCGTCAAAATCATGTCATCATATCTTCTCTTATTAATATCAATATATTGCATAATATCGACAAGAAATAATAAATCACCAATATGGCATCATATTCAAAAAGGACAAATTAAATATATATTAGAATCAATAGAATTTTGAAACATGATAAACATAATGGGAATGTAGTTTTTAATGATCGAGAAGATTATAAAATTATAATTCGCATGAACAATCACTTCTACACACTGTCAACATATTTTCTGAATCGTTCTGTTGTGTTGTGTTTTCGTGTAATTTTGTCCGGTTCAAAATAGGTATTTATGTCTCAAGCTGCTAAATGGATGTGTTTTAGGTACGCGATGTGAGAATTGACCAACGATCGTAGGACGAGTTAGGTAACACGGCAAGTGCCTAAGCCCTTCTTTAGCAAAGTGTTACATTCAAGATTCTTTCTACAATCACCAAATTTTTAACATAAATGGAAAATATGAAATTTTGTATTTCGACAATGTCAACATATTTTTGACCTTGTCAAACTGACAGGATTTTGAATTATATTCAAAGTCCCAGTAGTAGAGTATGTGAAACATTTTGATCGAAAATTTTTTATGATTTAACGCGACCCCACGGAAAATGTTTGTTTTGGTGTATAAAACAAAAGTCTAAAATTTCTACCTACTAAATTGACCTCAACCCCATTTTTGTCGCCATTTTGGGGTATTTTGGACATTTTTAGGGGAAGTTTGTCAAAAAAAATCGCTATCTCCAGTTGTATTGGGAATTAATAAACCAAACTGGAACCCTTTTATTGTCAATGCTTAAGGAACTCCCAGTTCAAATTTTAAGTTAATCCGACCTCCCCCTCCTTCGCAATATATATATATATATATATATATATATATATATATATATATATATATATATATATATATATATAGAACTGGATTCTCGGGTATTGATCCGCGTTGTGTGGTTTCGGTCCTCAAAAGGACCAATTTCACGACGTTTCGGCAAAGTCGCATTTGCCATCTTCAGGTGATTCGACCGTAGAGTCTGGAAAATCTAGGCGAACTGACGCTTACTTGGAGGGACAGGTATTCATATCCCCCGTTATGCTTGACCTTTGGACTTTCGAACTATTTCACGCTTGGTTGATTTCTACGTGTTTGGCTCCGAGTGACACGTTTGGATGACGTTATTGCGACGCTGGAATCAGCCGGAAAGTTTCCGTGACCTGTTGCACGTGCACTGGATACCATGTTCTCTCTTGTTTTTGGTTGTATCTTCCGACTTTCTTTAGCGGGTTTCCATGTTGCTGGTAATCTTAGTCCCTCATCTCGTTTGTTAAGACTATGTGGACGTTTCTCGATCTCTATTGCCTCCCTGGTTATTCTGGTGTAGAAGTGTTCAATGTTGGCTAGAGTCTTTGTGCCGCTAAAGTTGATCATATGGCCCGTACTTCTTATATGTTCAGCTAGTGAAGACGTGGTTTCGTTTTTCGACACAGCGTTTGCATGTTCAGTCTTTCGCACATCAATGCGTCTGTTGGTCTGTCCGATGTATGTCTTTTCACAATTACCACATGGCACCTCGTACACTCCTTGGCATTCTAGAGGAATTCTGTCTTTTGGATTCCGAAGAACATTTTTGATTTTCCTATCTGTTGTGAAGGTTGTTTTGATATCATGACGGCTCAGTATTTTGCAGATTTTGTCAGTTGTGCCTTTTATGTAAGGTAGAAAAGCGTTTCCCACTGGTTGATCTTCATTATTGACATCCTTCTCATTATTGCGTTGAGAGTTATGAATCTGTTTTCTTGAATAGCCATTCATCCTAAGGGCTGCTCGGATGGTTTCCATTTCTCCATCGAAGTTCTCCGCATCAGCGAGACGTTTTGACCTTGTCATGAGGGTATTTACGACTGATTGTAGCTGGGATGGATGGTCAAATATCGGTTCGTGTGGGTCTTTTTTCTGAATACTGTATGTCCCAAACTGCCGTCAGTTTTCTTTGTTACCAAAACATCTAGAAATGGTAATTGGTTGTTCTCTTCGGCTTCTATTGTGAATTTTATCCGATCATGGATTCCATTCAGGTGATCAAGAAACCCTCTTAGTTGTCCTTCTCCATGTGGCCAAATAACGAAAATATCATCTACATATCTGAGCCAAAGTTTGGGTTTTAGTTGCGCTGTGTTAAGAGCTTTAATTTCAAAATCCTCCATGAAAAGATTTGCGATCACTGGTGAGATTGGTGATCCCATCGGTGCTCCTTCGATTTGCCTATATCGCTGTCCCTCGTACATAAAGTAAGTATTGGCTACACAGTGTTTGGCCAAGTCAATAATGTATCCTTCCGGTTTGTATTTATGTTGGATGATCTCTAGGGCTTCGTTTATGGGTACTTGTGTGAACAAGGATGCTACGTCGAAGCTTACTAATATGTCGTCAGGTCCTACTATTTGCATATCTAGAAGTTCGATAAAGTGTTCCGCGTTCCTCACATACGATGATGCTGTCTCAACGTGCGGTTGTAACTTCTTGGCTAGGAATCTTGCTAATGCATGTGATGGTGAGCCGATAGAGCTTACTATTGGTCTCAGAGGTACTGCTGGCTTGTGTATTTTTGGGAGACCATACAGTTTCGGACATCTGGATGATTTTTCTCTTGGAATGAGATGTAACTGTAACTCAGGGTCGATAGGAGATGCCTTGATTTTCGCTTTTGTTGTTTTCTCTAGATATGTAGTGGGATCAGACCTAATCTTCTTGTAAGTCGGATCGTCCAATAGCGCAGCCATCTTGGTTCTGTAGTCAATAGTGTTCATGACAACGACTCTAGCCAACATTGAACACTTCTACACCAGAATAACCAGGGAGGCAATAGAGATCGAGAAACGTCCACGTAGTCTTAACAAACGAGATGACGGACTAAGATTACCAGCAACATGGAAACCCGCTTTAGAAAGTCGGAAGATACAACCAAAAACAAGAGAGAACATGGTATCCAGTGCACGTGCAACAGGTCACGGAAACTTTCCGGCTGATTCCAGCGTCGCAATGACGTCATCCAAACGTGTCACTCGGAGCCAAACACGTAGAAATCAACCAAGCGTGAAATAGTTCGAAAGTCCAAAGGTCAAGCATAACGGGGGATATGAATACCTGTCCCTCCAAGTAAGCGTCAGTTCGCCTAGATTTTCCAGACTCTACGGTCGAATCACCTGAAGATGGCAAATGCGACTTTGCCGAAACGTCGTGAAATTGATCCTTTTGAGGACCGAAACCACACAACGCGGATCAATACCCGAGAATCCAGTTCTACACATTACGTCCGCGGGAACCTAAGAAGAAACATATATATATATATATATATATATATATATATATATATATATATATATATATATATATATATATATACTGTTATGATTGACTTTCCTAAACAACAAAAATGATAAAATTAGAACTTACCGAACATTGAAAATCAGAAAAGATTAATAAAAAGATATTATATGGAATTAAAAACAATGTTAAAAGTTAAATAATAGTTAGTATAATATAATGAACAATGTAAAACATAATAAACAACAATGTAATTAGAATAAAAGTGTAAAACAAGAACTTCAGTGAAAGTGAATAAACGTACAGTGTTACGAAGACAGAAATCATAAAATGATTACAAAAATTATCATGAGATAGCACAAACTATTGAAAAATGTTGTAGATATAAGTTAGGATTAGTAAATTTGAATTATATAATGTTAAAGACATGTTATTGATATATTATATTATGTATTAGTTTATTAAAAATGTAGGCAATATGAATTTAAAAAGAAGGAATCATTATCATTTAAAATAACATGAAAATCTCCAATAATTAAAAATTTAAAGAATACTAAATTCTGATTGGTCGAGGCGATTTTATAAACGTCAGACTAGTAACAATGTAATAGTTCTGTCAGTTTTCAACAATCAACAAAGCATTCTTGATAGGTAAACTAAGCACCTCATTGGTTATTTTTGAAAATACTTGGCGTCCTCTTTGAAGGCCTATAAAAGGCATCTGAAGACAAGCCAAGTTAGTTAGCCATAAACATCTGAAGAGTCAAGGTACTCAAGCTAATCATAAAATTTCCATAACCTTAATTTTTTGGATAAACATCGGTGAACCCAAGTGTTCCAGTAGCTTCGTAAGGTTGAAAGTAACCGAAGCAAATAAGTAATTTATACAAGTCAAGTAGTGTTCCCAGTCTTCGAACAAAGTTTTTAAAAGTTATTATAACCATAATTCACAAGTAGCATCGTATAATAGTTAATCTTCGACAACGTTCCAATACATCATTTAAGGTTTTATATCTTTTGAAAAAGAATAAGACAAGTTAACAATTATCAACATTTCCTGATTTCTAAAGAAGTAACCACATTGTTTACCTGTGATTTGTGTATAGCAAAGAAAGTGTGTACCTACGGGTAAAGTGAATTATCAAATAAATAAGAAAATCAAGCCAAGTGAACATTGCCTATATTTTTAAAAACATATTCTTGGATATAAACTAAACGTAAGTTTATTTGTTATTTCTGCATTGTATTATTATCTGTCTGTAAATCTGAAAGAAAGATTGTAGATTATAACTTTGTAAACAAATATTAATAGTAAATAATCTTGAGGTTAGATCATAGATCTATTTGGACATAAAATTGTTAAAATTGATACTCGAGATAAAAAAGAGTCATAGAAATTTAAATATAAAAGTTTTTAACATTCAAAGAACATTATGTTTAATTCCATAGATATAAAATAAAAAGGTAAAAGTTCATTATTCAAATCAAACAAACATTAATAAGATTCAAAATACAATAAGAAAGCTAGCCGGTAGAATTAATAATAATTCATAATTGAAGAATAAACTCATAAAAGAGATTAGTTAATAATTGTCACCACAACGTGGGGCAAAATGAATCAAAAGACCTTTTCTTAACAATACATTAATGCATGGGAACTTGCGTGACGGCTAATGAATATGATTTGTGTCAATATGAATAGTTTTCAAGATTTTCTGAGGTAACTGAATGTGGAGTAAGGCTCCGCAGTGTTCAAGCTTAGGCAGTGAAATCATTTTTAGCGGTGCTACTCGCGATTTGGCACACACCAAGTGACAGCGTTGATTGAAAGAGTTGAGATTTTTCACTTCACTTACTGAATACGATATGATTCTTTGAGGAATAATTCAATTATGAGTGATAATATGTATATTATTGTTTGTTTACATAAACAGACACTCACATTTCTTTTCGTCGTCAAAGTAATTAAATAATCATATATTGCAAGGATACCTATAGTTACAAAACAAGTGATCAAATAATAATAACAGTTACTTTTGACCTCTCTCAAACCATCACTAAATCTTATTAACCAGAAAGGTCACAAAACATCATTCAAAAAATTAACAATTAACATCGAATAACTCAATATTAATGTAAAGTTATAAATAAATAAATATTGCTTTCTTTTGACAACTTCAATTGAAACCCACACATATAGAACTTGTACTTTATGTTTTATATTAATCATAAGAAATTACACTGGTTTCACCCCACTTCACAGTCCAAAACAATAGTCAGTTTTTCAGATGATAAATTATCCAACATTATATTACTCGAACAATTATTGATTATTGTAGAAATACACAACGACATAAGACGCATACCGTATGAAATATTAGACTCAATTTTCGCTGGTGATATGAAACCTATACTATCAAATATTTATAGAATTCATTCACATCTTGGTCGCAAGTTTATCTATAGAAGATAACTTTCCAGCGAATAAATTGGCAACAGCTGATTGTGACAAATAATGTTGTATGTATTGAAGTGATGAAGAGACTCTTGAAAAACATACATAACCAGATGTAAAACTCAAATTTATATAAAGTTTAGGTACTTACAACTATGTAATTTCAGTAGCGCCGTCTGATTCTTCGAATGTCCCAATAAGTGATTTATTTCAAACATATTTGAGTTTTCCATATACTCTATGATGAGCTTTTGATTTTGATCATTCGATATATGCCAAAACGATAAGGTTTTACCAACTTTCTTCAATATGAAATGATTCCATATATCAGTGCTCATGAATGGTTGATGCTGAAAATAGAAATAAAACAAATACAAAACATTGACTTGAGTATTATTTTATAAATTATTATTAATAGTCACGTCAATCAAATATCGAATTAGAGTCATCTTCTGAAATTATTTAGAAAATGTAGAACAATATTTTCCAAATTTCGAATTTGATGATTCCTTCTCCAAAAAATTGAAGTTTTGCGCACAAATCTTTTTCGAGAAATAATGTAGGAGTTCAACAAAAGGTTTGCCAGATGTTTCAGATGGGGATGCGTATTCTAATGGATGGGTTACTAGTAATAGTTTCTTGAAATACTTTGAAGAATTTTGTGAAATTTTCCCGCTTATTCAAAGATAATCGCTGCCTCTTAATTTTGGACAACGATGAGAGCCATGTTTCCATGGAGGGTATAAAATATGCAACAGCAAATGGGATAAGTCTGTTGACATTGCCTCCTCACTGCAGTAATAAAATGCAGTCATTGGACATAACAGTTTTTTCGTCATTTAAGTGCAGGTATAATAACATCATGAGCAACTGATTGTTGTCCAATCATGGAAAGATCGTTAGAATATACAACATTCATGCAGTCCAGAGAACCAGAAAATAAGAAAATGAAATCGACGAAAGGAAAAAATGTCGTAATTAACCCAAATTAAAAAATCAAGAGATTCGATATGACGAAAGTTCAGATGACCTTCCATGGGATGAAAAAGTTCCACCCGAGGAAAACTGGTTCAGTTTTTTGTGCGAAACAGACGAAATGGTTGACATTTATGAATTTCATCCAGACCGTACGGTACGTCCATGAAATTTGCGATGAATTGAAAAAAGGAGATAAAGAGAATTTTACTGTACACCAAATAAATGAAGTCAGTTTAAAATGAACGGAAGCTTACCTTTGTAGTAAAGTTTTTTTTTAAATAAAAATAAAGAGATAATTTGAATCTGATAAAATTGCTTGAAAGCTTATAAACAGAGCTGCATTTGGTATATAAATGACCTTGGTAGAAGGAACGAAACCCTGATAAAAATCAATTTTTCTGTCAAAAAAAGGCAAAAATCGTGTTTTTTCAACCACTTATGTGATTTTAATCGGTTATAAAAAAAACTACCCTAGATAGCTCAGATTTGTTTTGCTGACCTGAAAGACTATTAAATGGGCTACAATTCATATAAACCAAATAATAAAAAAGATACGGTGTCTTTTGAATAAATTCAAACTGTTAAGTGATTACATAGATTTAAAAACATTAAAAACTCTACTATGCGCTAGTACAATCGCACCTTACATATGGCATTCTTGGCTGGGGTGGAATTTATGACACCCACTTGCATAATCTTAAAATTGTGCAAAAATGGTTCATAAAAATAATATATAAAAAAAAATAAACTTTACCCATCAGACTCACTATTTAGAGAGTCAGGATTTCTTGAAATAAGAAAATTATATATCCAGTCAATTTGCTATTGAGAGCTATATAAAAATCCAAGTATGCTAAGTTTTAATAAGCATGTATATGATACTCGGGGAAAAAATGCTAAAACAACCAAGAAATTATGTCACAAATCTATAGGGCAGAGATGTTACACATACTTATGTTCTATTGTATACGATAAAATTCCACAAAGTCTCAAACTAGTAAACTCAATAAATATATTTAAATCAAAAATTAAGGTCTGGCTATGTAATGAATCGTTTAACCTTTTGCAGAATTGAATTCAATTAAAATTAATTAAAATTATGTTCTATATGAAGGTATTCTCCTCTTTCTTCTCTGAATAAATGTATTATATATTGTATTATTGTTAAAATTCTTAATTATTCACAATAAGTACTTAGTACTTCGTG
This sequence comes from Endomychus coccineus, assembly GCA_958510875.1. Lineage (NCBI taxonomy): Eukaryota > Metazoa > Arthropoda > Insecta > Coleoptera > Endomychidae > Endomychus > Endomychus coccineus. The sequence goes on along the minus strand of OY294068.1, from coordinate 64,935,412 downwards.
AATTCTTTTTGTTTATTCTAATTGATAATATATTGTATGAACTATTTAACTTATCCTTGAATAAACATTATTATTATTATTATTATTATTATTTCTGTATGGCACACCTCTGTCACTTGATCACAAGTCTTTTAAATAATGGGGTTTGTTTGAAAAAATCGCGAAATTTGCATTTTTTAAACTTTTTTCTCTTTATATATAATAGTGCAAGTTATATGAACGATTCTCACACAATATTATAATAAGACACGTAATTTATCGTAGTCAACATATATATCCTATTTCATTATCATGACCCTTCATTTCATATAATGTCATGTTTTAGATTCATTCTTGTTTGTAACTTTGTCGAAAGCAGCTGTTATTTCTCATCGTGATTTATAATAAAGTTAATTTGTGTTTTTAAAAAGTTGTTTTAAAAAACCCCTAAGTTAACTGGCGCAGTCGGTAGGATACTGGAAGGATTTCATCGAGAAGTTCCTACTGTTTCTACGGTTAATCCAGTGTCCAGAAAACCTCAAGCCACTAGGACCGAGTTGGCATCCAGAAAATAGGATAACCACACCTATCGCAGGCGGACACCTAGGAAGTACATTCAATGAATCCACTCGTCGCTATATTTCTAGGGTGAGTGATAAATTTTTGATAATTGGTACATGTCTGACTTCGATCAGTTAATCGAAGCAATCGAAGTCCTATCAATTTCCAATAATTCCCAGAATCCTGATAATATTAATCTTAATAATACAAATATGGCGTTAACTTTTAAGCCTGAATATCTCTCTTGCGTACCACAATACGATGGTAACCCGAACGAGTTGAAAGAGTTTCTAACTAGTGCAGAAACGATCATAAACACATTTGTGAATAACGATCCTAACAATTTTCTAAATATATTCATATTAAAATCAATAATTAATAAATTAACAGGCAATGCAAAAATTGCCATGAATTTGCAAACAGTCACTACATGGCAACAATTAAAAGATACCTTAATTAGGAATTTTAGTGATCAGAGGGACGAGATCTGTTTAATACGTGATCTTGTTCTAACTAAGCAAACTGCCGAAAATTCTTTACAGTTTTATGATAAAATTATAAATTTGTTAAATTTACTTTGCTCTTATGTAGAAACCCATGAGGAAACCGATGCAGGTAAACTCATAAAAAAGGGTTTGTTTAATAAACTAGCTTTAAAAACATTTCTAGCAGGATTGAAAGAGCCTCTTGGCAGTTCCATCCGTGCTATGCGTCCGAATGATATGCAAACGGCCTTATTCTACATTAACGAATAAAATAGTGTAAGATATTACCAAAAGCCTGTAACTATTCAACAAAATACAAACGATAAGAATAAATATACTCCTACACAATTGAGACCATATCAGCCGAGACAAAATAATCAGAACTTTCCCTCACAACCTATAAATGTTCAATCTAGGCAATTTAATAACCATAATCCACCTTCTAATTCTCAAGAGTATACGTTTAATAATAATAGACAAACTTATGCAAATCAAAACAAAAACGTCTTTAGACCTAATAACCCGAATTATAAGCCGTCACCGCCTACTCCTATGAGTTTAAGCACGAGACAAACATTTACGAGACCTATGAATTATTCCCAGAATTCGCAAAGTAATTTCACATCAGAAGAACTATTTAATAACGAGACATATGAGATAGATAGAAATAATATTGTAGACAGTTTTATTCCTGACGAATCGCAAATGATTTACCAAGAATCTAATCAAGACGTGCAAGTAGCAACTTCAGAATCTCCTATTTCATACGAAGAAACGAACGAAAATTTTCTAGTACTAGCCTCGGGTCCAATCAACAACGAATAATAACTTTTAACCACAATGAGGAACACACGAGCAAATTGCCAATGTAACATTTCCAAATTTGAATAATGTTAAATTCCTAATTGATACAGGAGCCACTAAGTCATTTATTGATCCTGACATTGCCGAACAAATTATTCCTAACACTATACAGTACGATCCTTTCATTGTGTCTAATACATTTTCAACGTCCGCTCACAAATATAGTGGATGGATGGACATACCCCAAATATTTAATCGACCAGGCGAACAAATGAAATTCTACTTGTTTAAGTTCCACAATATATTTAAAGGTTTGATAGGGTTAGATAACTTAGAATTTTAACACGCTACTTTAGATTTCAAGAATAAACTATTAATAACTCCATTTGTAAAACTGAAAATTAAATTCCAACATATTCCTCAAAAACAGATAAATACACATTCGTTAGAACCACGTTGTGGGCAGTTTATAAAAATCAGAACATCAATTGCACATGGAGATGTCATTGTACCGCATATAGAATCACACGGTTGTGAGATACCCTCATGTATAACAACAACAAAAAATCATGAAGCTTACGTATCTATAATTAATAAAACAGAACAAAAAGCTGAACTCGATTTCTCCGAACCTATTAATGTTCAACCTCTTACAACTAAATTAATTTCTCCCGTAGAATATCAATCTCAGATTTACAAGAATTCAAACTTCAATAGTTTCGAATGCTCACAAAATAAACTACCAGAAATAAGAACAGAACACATGAACAACGAAGAAAAAACCGCTATACAAAAATTGGTTGTAGAATATTCTGATATCTTTCACAATGAAAATAAACCGCTTAGTTTTACCCATAAAGTTAAACATCAAATTAAGACTGTAGATGAAATTCCAATTTATTCTAAAACTTATCGGTATCCGTTCGTTCACAAAGAAGAAGTTCAAAATCAAATTCAAAAGATGCTTGACGAAAAAATCATTAGACCCAGCAGCTCTGCTTGGAACTCTCCGATTTGGATAGTTCCTAAGAAACTTGATGCTAGCGGTAAACAAAAATGGCGAGTCGTAATAGACTATCGAAACATCAATTCAAAAACTATTTCAGACAAATACCCCCTTCCCAATATTACAGATATCTCAGACAAATTAGGTCGCTGTCAGTATTTCACGACCCTTGATCTCTCTTCCGGTTTTCACCAAATAGAGATGGACCCGGCCGACATACAAAAAACAGCATTTAGTGTCGAAAATGGCCACTACGAATACGTCCGTATGCCATTTGGCCTAAAAAATGCGCCCGCAACGTTCCAAAGAGCCATGGATAATATATTGAGAGGCATACAAAATGAACGCTGCCTCGTCTATCTAGACGATATTATTATATTCAGTGTCTCGCTACAAGAACACCATGTAAGTTTGAGAGAAGTCTTTCAAAGACTACGAGAATCCAATCTAACAATTCAACTAGATAAATCTGAATTCCTTAGAAAAGAGGTCAACTATTTAGGACATGTGATCACCCCACAAGGGATTAAGCCAAATCCCGAAAAAATAGTAGCGATAAAACAATTCCCAATACCGAAAACTCAAAAGCAACTGAAAGGCTTTTTAGGGCTCCTTGGTTACTATAGAAAATTCATAAACAATTTCGCTAATTTAACTAAACCCCTCACCAAATGCTTGAAAAAGAATGCGACTATTACTCACAATACGGAATTTATCTCCTGTTTTGAAACATGCAAAAATCTACTAATAAATGAACCCATACTTCAGTACCCTGACTTTACTAAGACTTTTAATCTGACCACAGATGCAAGCAACGTAGCCGTCGGGGCCGTGCTTTCACAAGGCCCTATTGGTAAAGACTTACCCATAGCATACGCTTCACGAACCCTTAACGAGTCCGAACTAAATTACTCTACAATCGAAAAAGAACTGCTCGCTCTAATATTTGCCGTAAAATACTTTCGACCATACCTTTTTGGTCAGAAATTTAATATCTTAACTGACCATAAGCCGTTGCATTGGCTCTTCTCTCTGAAAGAGCCCAATTCAAAACTTGTACGTTGGCGGCTAAAACTCGAAGAATATGACTATCAAATATTCTACAAAAAAGGCAAATTGAACGCGAACGCTGATGCCCTTAGTCGCATTGAAATAAATATTAACGAATCCAACGAGAGTCATAACATATTTGAATACATTGACGATTTTAACAAGAAACTACACGATCAAATAGACAAAGAATCAATAATCGCTAATAAAGACGACCAATCGCAAATAGACGTTCCTGACGATGATAATAACGACGAACAAAACGATAACGACGGAACTTGTCACTCCAACAGACAAGAAAACACGGTTATGGAAATCCCGATTTCTGAAACAATCTTCAACAAAGGTCAAAACCAAATAGAAATCCAAATAGTTAATCATTCACCCGTTAAACCAAAATTAATTAGACCTTTTCCAAACAAACAACGAATCATCGTACAAATTAGTAAAACTAATATCCACGACGAAATAATTAAGTTTATTAAAGAATATATAGTACCAACAGTTACTTATTATTTTCATTTCAATCCAGAGGATACATACTATCAGTTTTGCGAAATTGTACAAAAACATTCAGATGGCCGCACTATAAATTTATCTGTACAAAGACAAAGTTAACAGATGTCCCGCAAGACACTATTCCGGAAGTAATTAAGAATTACCATGAAAGCAAAACGAACCACCGAGGAATAAATGAAACAGAAAATCGCATTAAAAAATTATATTACTGGCCCAATATGGATAATTCCATACAAACTTACATAAATACTTGTGACATTTGTCAACGGGCCAAGTACGAGCGACATCCTCTTAATTTAGGTATTACTCTCACACCAACGCCTTCTAAGCCGTTTGAAATCATACATATCGATACTATCAAAATTCAAAAGCAAAACTTTTTAACTATCATTGACGCATTTTCAAAATACGCGCAGATCTACGAATTACCTAGTTTAAGCGCCCTAGATATAATTCCATGCTTACTTAAATTTTTCTCATATCTAGGAATTCTTAAAAGCATCATAAGTGATAACGGGTCAGAATTCAAGAACAATACTCTGAAAGAATTGCTCGAACTACACAAAATCAATATTCACTTTATCACACCTGAAAACCCGAAATCAAATGGTCTAGTCGAAAGACTACATAGCACCCTTTTAGAACACATACGACTTTTAAACGAACAATTTCCTTCGGACATTTTAAAAAATAAAACACTATATGCAATTCTTGCCTACAATAACAGTATACATTCTTCTACAGGTAAAAAACCCATTGAAGTCATTTCAGGACACTTAGACCTAGATGATCCTTTTGACATCAATTGCAAAAAACTGCTTATGACTAACTATGTTCAAACTCATAAAGAACAGACCAAATTACTATATAAAAAATTGAACCAGCAATTAGTAGACCAGAAGAAAAAATTAGTAACAAAATTTAATGAAGGTAAAGACATTGTAGAAATTATCCCAGACCAAACACTATACCCAAAGGAAGTTAGGCGAGCTACAAAAGTTCAAAACAAATTTAGACCGATATCGAAAAACAAATAATACAAACCGATAAACGCAGCTACCATCTTAGGAACATTAAAAGACCTCCAAAAATTGATAACAAGAAATTGTTGCAGGTTCGCCCTGACTGTAATGCAGCCGACGCAGGCTCAAGTGGAAGTAAAGAACTTGAGAAATAACCCCGGTCTTCTGCCAATACATCTAGGCCACGCAAAAGTTCAAGAATACTTTCATAAAATTATACATTATTATAATATCTCTTCCATTATTTACTATTTTGATAATCTTAATAATCAAAGCGAAACTTTCATACATAAAATAATCAAAAATTCGTATTACGATGAGAAAGAGTTTGAGAACTATTTCACACTAATTGACAATACCAAAAGCAACATTTTTGAAACTATTAATGAAATTGTACCAAAACAAAATCGACCCAAACGAGGATTAATTAATGGGCTTGGTTCAATATTCAAAAGTATTACAGGAAATTTAGACAGTGAAGATGGAAAATATTTTGAGGAAAAAATGTATCAATTAGAACAAAATCAGAACGTATTAAATGAGAACGTAAATAAACAGTATTCTCTTTCCTCTAACATAATAAATTCAGTTAACAGAACCGTCTTGGACCTATATCAAAATCAAAAAGCACTAGAAAAACGTTTAGATAAAACTAATGATATTCTAAACCAATATTCGAATGCGAATAATATTCACAACATTGCAGATACCCTTAATCAGTTTCTGTCAACATATCGGACGATTCAGAAAATTCTGGATAACCTGATAACCGCAATAACATTCACAAAATTAAAAGTATTACATCCCAGTATAATATCTACAAATGAGTTATATGGATCCTTGCAAAAGCTAAAAACTGTAGTAGATTCAAAACAATTAGCATTTGATATTAAAATAGATAATTTAATATATCTTTCAAAATTAATAAAAGTAGATTCATATTTTTACGAAAATAAATTAGTATTTATCCTTAACGTTCCCCTATATATCGTAACATAGCTTTTAACCTCTATAAATTACATCCTATACCCGTTTGGTATCAATCCACTACATTTCGATTGATAATACCCGATGCCAGATATGTACTATTGTCAGAAAGTTATTTAGCCCATGAAACCGAAGCTTGCGAAGATGTCAACAACATTTTCTTCTGCAAATCAACAATTATAGAGAATTCGAATCATGAAAATTGCGAAGCCAATATTATCCTGAATCAGAACCTTGTGAATTGCACCCAACAAACGATAGACATTTCAAGCACTCAAATCCAAGAAATTGAGAGCACTGAATTCTGGTTATTGCTCTCACCACAATCAGTAGATGTTATTGTTAATTGCCCATCTCGACAAGAAGTAAATAATTACCAAGGCAGTTACCTGTTCCGACTAACCAATGATTGCACACTTGAAGTTAATCATGAAAAAGTACATCTGTCACCAATAGAAAATATGGGTCAACCGTTGCTGCTGGAGTTCACAAAAATTCATCATACGCTTACTCAAGAAAGAAATCCCGAAAATTCAAAATCAATTAAACAGATCAATTTAAAAGACATCAACGATTTGCGAAATCAGCTTACATGGAGCCGACCTCAATCTGTAACAACTTGGACAAGTCCATCTAATCATAGCTACATACTTTATTTTATTGTCACAATAATAATTATTGCAATATGTTTCAATAGACGCATCATTTCCATGGTAAACAATCTTAAGTCATCAGGACAACCACAAGTGGGGCCAACTTCCGATATCCAGCTTCCTCGGGACCTACCCTCCGGACCTGGAAGTGTGAAGGGAGGAGTTATATGAACGATTCTCACACAATATTATAATAAGACACGTAATTTATCGTAGTCAACATATATATCCTATTTCATTATCATGACCCTTCATTTCATATAATGTCATGTTTTAGATTCATTCTTGTTTGTAACTTTGTCGAAAGCAGCTGTTATTTCTCATCGTGATTTATAATAAAGTTAATTTGTGTTTTTTAAAAGTTATTTAAAAAAAACCCCTAAGTTAACTTGCACAACACACTTGAAATATGTTTTATGCATTTGAATTTGCTGGTGACCTGACCCTGTTCCGATAGTCGTTATTGCAGTCCTCAGTAAGCAATTTTGGAACACTGGCAGTAATCTTTAACTGCTAATTATTTCCAGAACTGTCCAGGCAGTAATAGCAGAGCAGTGGTAAGGGGATAAACGGAACATAATCTATGGTTTTCATGGTGAAGTGATGGCCGAAATGAATCAAATCTTATTACATAACATTAATATCAAGTGATAGTGATTCTGATTTATCAGAAAAATGATATAGATACACTAGAGCACAATTTGGATTCATTTTTTGCTATATTTGCAGATGAGAATAATAATTTTGCAGTGATAGTCTGATAATAACTGAGTTTAGATTTCATATATCATGAGTCAGGTGTTGATTTTAAACCATAACAATAACCGAAGAAGCTAGCTTATTTAAATTTGGGGAGGGGATATCTGACATGACCATTTCTGTAACAGCAGCACCAGTAAACGTTTAGTTTCTAAAAAAGTTTCTTGAAAAGTGCCGCGAAAATATTCCTAGTAAAATTCAGTAAAATCGGAACAACTAAATTTATTGGGCACTACTGCTTAGCGATATCAGATTACACTTATAGTTCAGTTCCTCTGTTAATTTTTAGGGTTCAAATTTTTACGTTGCTTAATTTTGGTCAATTTGTATGTTTTCGGGTGCGCTGATCACGAATATGGACATTAAAATTATTTGGGCCCTATGCTACTCGAGTTAATGGCCATTTTTTGGGTCCAAATTGCCCCGACTTTGGTGTTGGTGTAATATACACCTATTACTTTGTTTTAATTCTTGTAATTTATTAACTTCCTACTACTGACTCTCTCCACTATCAACCTCACAGCGCTCCTCTGGTAGTGCGTATCCTCACGGCTTCCAGCAAATAATCGGAATTTGCAATCAGGCAATTAACCTTACCTTTCAACTACTTCATTCATTATCATGATATGCTGTCACCACCTACTTATTTGAGAGGTTAAGCAGGAACCCTCCGGTACTATCAATGCTTATCACTTTATAGGTAAACTTTGGGTTGTTCCGTTTATTAAATCAAACCAATCGACTTATGACCTGGATTTATTGTTAATAATTTTAATATGACAAATATAATGATATGGATATATAGAGACTATTACAACTAAACCAAATGGTTACTAACCCTTACCGTCGTGACTGAATAAACAAAAAGAATAGTATTCCTGAATTGAATCTCCAAAGAAAAGTCCTTCACAACCTTTTACCACATTAATACTCTACTCAGCGGAAATCATTCAGTCCCAGTCCAACCCAAACAGTTGTAATTATCTAGATCTAAGACTTACCCCCCTTGTTGTTTAACCTTCCCCTAACACTCACTACTTTTAATTCACCGGACGAGTCGGTGCCAATGATATAGGAACGAACTTATTTATTTAACGATGATAACACATCGGAGTCCCGGGCTGTCCTCTGAACTGAACTACTTAACAACTTAATTTAATTACAACATCACACCTTAATCACCAAATTTAATCTTTTTAAGAAAGTGATGAATTGACTTCGGCTTTAATAATACGCGACTTGAGTATGGACCGGCCCGAACTGCCTTCTTCGCTCTTGAAGAAAGAGTTTTATCAAAACAGCACAGCCTCTATACCCCCTTACTTCCCAACCCGATTTTATTCTCAGCTCCCTGTTTTCGCTGATGTCATATTTTTTACTGATAACACCTTCGTGTAATTAACCCAAATTAAAAAATCAAGAGATTCGATATGACGAAAGTTCAGATGACCTTCCATGGGATGAAAAAGTTCCACCCGAGGAATACTGGTTCAGTTTTGTGTGCGAAACAGACGAAATGGTTGACATTTATGAATTTCATCCAGACGGTACGGTACGTCCATGAAATTTGCGTTGAATTGAAAAAAGGAGATAAAGAGAATTTTACTGTACACCAAATAAATGAAGTCAGTTTAAAATGAACGGAAGTTTACCTTTGTAGTAAAGTTTTTTTAAAAATAAAAATAAAGCATTTGAATAATGTATTTCCGTTATTTTCCGATTATAAGCTATGCGGTCATGTCTCCCTGCATAGCGGTTCATTTGTCCTTACTGATAGGGACACATTCCCTTTTTACTAAAATTGACTTAGTAATAGAAACATTGTGGACATATTGAATTGACTTTTACCTACCATAAGCTATAATAACAGAGTTTTAATTTTCCCTATCGCTGGTTTTGTTGCAACTTTTGAAAGAATAGGCATATAGATTAAAGTGAAAAGCGGTTCAACTCTCCCGCACTCCCCCTACTATTTTTACGGAGGAAAAATCAACAGACTCGAAATCGTTCAAAATTATTCGTATATTCACAGGGCCTCTAGAAATATTTTTCCTGAATCTATGAAACCAGCAACACAACAACAATATTCACACTTGTTTTTTAACATAGAATATGTATTTACGGAGGAACTAATTGATGGAAAGCGTTACGCGAGATGCGTTACGCTAGAACAGCTACGTGAATTCGTAACAGGTCTGATTGGTCGAGACCAATAGGCTCCTCCTTCTTTTATACCAGCGCCGAGCGAGCGCGGAAACAACCGAGCCTACAGGAGTGTATACCAAAGAGTTCTATATATAGAGATGACAAGTCGGATTTATACCGTACTTTGGGAGTCTCCCTTTTTTCGTTCTTTACGCATGATTGAGGCAGACGACTATTCATTTATGACGCTATTGCAGCAGAGTAAAGTTATTTTCGTCATTTCGTTTTGTTTATATTATTGTTTTTGAGTGATTTAACCTCAATTTGTTTGTTATTTATGTATTATTATCTATTTATTTCACAATTTGTTGTATCGCATTTATCTGGAACTCTAAACTATAATATCCGAAAATATAATATATTTTAGGAAGAGATATATGAAAGTTCGAATTTTGCAAACTGCAAACTGATGTAAACCTTAACTGTTATCATAATGACAATATTTATAAAATTAGAACTTTTTCAAACATTCTTCGAAAATCTTCGTTCCGGTCCTCATAACATGAATGAACTCTACTTCCCCGTAATAGTTTTCAATGTCAATTTTTTTTCAACTTTTCATGAAGTATAGAACAATTGTTCTCCAGTTTAAAACTAATGTCATAATATTTATATTAGATAACGTGTATGTATGCATGAAGTTGGCATAAGAAATTTAGAATTTTGTTATTTGTACCTTTTCAACTAAAACTTTCCGTGATCTCTAATAACTTTCGAACTATTGGAAGGTATTTCCTAACTTCTTTACTATTTTGCTAAAACATATCAGTTAGAAGAGTAATTGATTCAAGCTAGAAAATAAGGGTGTTCAATATATTAATTTTGAAGAAGTACCTTATTGTCAAAAATTAATTCCTTCAAGAATGAAGTGTGGTCCTCAGAATTATATTAGGAGAAATAAAATCGACAACCTGATGAATTATATGAAAATAGAGACTAACCTATATCCATATTCAACACGTAATAATGTCCGTCTGAATGCGCATGTTTGGCCCAATCAGTTTTAATGGAACAATCAATCACTCTATGCCTGAAAACCAGACAATTTGCTGCGGTTTTGTATTCAGGTGCTCTATAGCAAAAGCACGCGAAAATTCGCCCTAATTCCAGAAGACGCAAGATCTTACCTAGATGAGGATCTTCTGCGGCTTCTCGAACTATATATTCTGCCCGAACCGGCAGTTAGACTTGTCGAATAATGAAATGGTCGAATTCATCATAATCTTCTCCCTCTCCCTGCTCTTGTGCAATATTTTGGTAAATACTGTTAACTTGTGCAGGCAATGGTACTCTTGAACAATAATTCGCGTTGGAATTTAGTTCCGCCGGTTTGAATATAACTTCATAATTAAAATGAGCAAGGTAGAGCGTTGTTTGCCTTGCGACTGATACAGAGTACCGGTAACGATTTTTCAGGGTGCAGTATCTGTGACAGTGTTATCGGTATACAGTATGAAATGTTGAGCGTAGGGATAAAATAATATCTTTTTACCGCCCACACTATAGCAAATGCTTCCTTATCTATTTGTGGATTTTTTTAACGATTGAGCTCATGGTTCGACTTGCATAGGCGATGAGCCGTTCTCATCCATCCTTGAGCTGGTGTGATAATACAGCACCGATGCCCATTCAGCTGGGGACTGCTGCCAGGATCAGAGTAAACGATGACTCGTACGGCATAAGGACTTTGGGTGATATAAGCGCATTTTCAATGTCCTCATAGCCTTTCTATGCTTCTGGTGTCCACTCAAACTTGTCTGTGGAAAGTGCAAAGGTCAATTTCTTGTTGCCAGGTCAGTAATAAATGAGCTGTTGTAAGTCGCCTTACTCAGTGAATAGCTTGAATTTGCTAATCAGATATATGAATACCTTAAGCATCGATTTTATGTCCTAGAAACTCGATCGAAGTTGTTCCATATACACATTTTCCACGATTGGGTTTTGATGTGTTCCAGAGTAAGATCGGTTATTCCCATCATGTTTTCAAAGTTTTCCGCATACACGACTATGTCGTTGCCATATGACAGGAATGTTAGCCGCACTCTAGACTGCTCGTGTTGGCCATATCAATCCATGAGTTGGTGTATTGAGGGTCAGGACCTCACTGAATGCGTTATCAACCAAAAGATAGGACAAGTGACAAAATAATTTGGCGCCCTTCATTTGATTGAAAATGTGTTCTGGCTTAGGAACTGGATGTGCGTATATTATCAGGCGCGGATTGAGGGTAGGCCTGTAATTGCATGTGATGCGCAGTTTTTCGTTTTCTTCAATCAATCACGTTGATGCCCTATTTGAGTTATCAACTTTAATATAGAGCCCTGATGCGATTTTTGTTTCAAGTGCTGTAGCATATGTTTTACGAAGAGCTGAAGGGATCTCTCTTGTTATGGCGAAAATTGGCGTTGCCCCAGGTTTCAGGTGTTGAGTTGCAGGTGGTTCTTTCAGTTCACCAGCTGTGTCGCTGAACTTATTTTTGTGTTTGTTCAAGGATTTCCAAGCTATTTTACTGATTCGGGGTGAGACAAGGTGTTATAGTTGAAATTGTGTGAATTTTTCTGGTTCTGGATAGAGTTTGGGAAAATTTGTCTCAGAAGTAAAATGTTCGATCCATTCTCGGCCCAGAAACGAATCAAAGTCACCTTTGATAATGTATATATTAAGCCTCCGCGTCCTATTTCCAATTGTCACGTTAATAGTCTAGGAGCTAGACCGATTTTGTTTGACTCAACATTAACACGATGGTACTATGGTTTATCGTTAGAGGACGTTTCACTGACCAATTCATCTCACAGACCGAATTTTCCCCGGCTGCTAGATCTCGAGATACGGCATCCGCATTTTTTTTTTACTGGAGATTAACCCCTTCCAAGTTGCGGTTACTTGAAAAGCTTGCCATTCTTAAACACTTCCACCATGTGCCATCATTTTTTATCGTGTCCGTTTATCAGGCCGACCAGTTAAAATTTAACCAAAAATGGACTGTAAGTTAACCCCCCCAAACCTGGTGGAAAATGTTCATTGGTGTTGGCAATTGTTAACATACCCTATGCCATCAAAAGTTATCGGCCCGTTTCCGAGTAATTGGCCATTATTTATACCAAAAATGTTTCTTTTTTTCATTTTGTGAATAAAAGTTGCGGGTTACAAGGTAACATGATGGCACCATGTTAAATAACTTTATTGGAGATCAAATAAAGATTTAAAACGATTGCCATCACTCCTCGCTTATTTGAACCCCCAAAACTCCCTAAAATCTTCCACGAAAATGAAAATAAATTAAAAAGAGCAGTTTCGATTTTAAACCCAGCTAGAGTCGCAATAATTCACTAATTTATCATAAAATTGGCCATAATATCCATATTTTTCATATTTATGGTTTATGCTACCTACGACAATTTATCATACCTTCCCCACGCTGAATTAACGCCAAACATACAACTGTAATTGATCATGTTTTTTCTTACAAAATTATTACGATACATTAATGTACCCCTCCCTCCACGATTCATTAATTCACCCCCTCTCAAGTACATCATCATCCCCCTTTTAAACAACCCCTATGCAGAACAATATTAAAAAATCAGTATTCTTAAGCTTTTTCATTACAACATTATATATATTTTATTCCTCATTACAGCACTAAACGTATCACTAAAAGTAGATTATTTTCTCAACAAAAAAATAGAAAAAAATATATATGGGTGATTCTTTCTGAAATCGACCACCCTATCTTGCCCATTTTTTTTTCTACGTTTCAATAAATAAAAATGTACATCCGTGAAGCTTGAACGGTCTACTTTCGGATACTACTTGGCCTTTTTGAATACAGCGCGTTCCAGCATGACACCTTCAGATATCGATTCTCAGCTTATATTGCAAGATTATAAAAAATCAAAGAACAAAAAGTTCTTATTTTTTCATATATAAAACGATTATATAGTTCAAATTGTCATTTTGCAAACAATCAAAAGTCAATAAAGAGTTATTATCAAAATAAATGAGGAAGTAAGTAAAATTGCGTAAACAATCATTTCTTAATGTATTGAAAATATTCTTTTTCAAAATAATTACATTGGAAACATGAAATTACTGCTATATTTTTCCAAATGTAAAGATTCATGAAAATATTTTTGTTTTACAGTTGTAGAGAACCCACCCATTTTTGAAATAATAGAACAGAGAGTGGGAAAATTGTCAGATTGTAAAATAAATTTCGTTTTGTTAACAAATAAATTGATACACATTATGTACTTTCTACGTATTGTAGTTATTTTTACTTCTTTATTCTATGAATAAAAAGCAGAATCACAGCTTCAGTTTCCCTCCACCTCCCATATATCTTCCTGTATCATCACCATGACTTAAGACGAGAGCTTCAATTTTTTTATGAATTTAGATGCATATTCTAATCATAGAGATAGGCAAAATGAAAATGCATTTTTTTTTCAGATTCTACATTTTGAACTATATAATCCTTCTGTACATGAAAAAATAAGAACTTTTTGTTGTTACGATTTTTTTATAATCTTGCAATATAAGCTGAGAATCGATATCTGAAGGTGTAGAAATTGATTTTGTTTCAATTGAAAATAACATCAAAAGGAAGCAATATATCAAAAAAATTTTCGAATGAAAATTGTTGTATTTTTTAAATAAATACAACTGAAGAGTCGACAAATTTCAATTCGTTAGTCTGCAATTCATATTGAGTTTCTTATGAATTTTTTAATGGATATTCATCCCTTGTTCCATGCCTCCCATCGCTGGAACGCGCTGTATTCAAAAAGGCCAAGTAGTATCCGAAAGTAGTTCAAGCTTCACGGATGTACATTTTTATTTATTGAAACGTAGAAAAAAAATGGGCAAGATAGGGTGGCCGATTTCAGAAAGAATCACCCATACATATATTTTTTCTATTTTTTTTGGAAAAAATAATCTACTTTTAGTGATATGTTTAGTGCTGTAATGAGGAATAAAACAGTTATATAATGTTGTAATGAAAAAGCTTTAGAATACTGATTTTTAATATTGTTCTGCATAGGGGTTGTTCAAAAGGGGGATGATGATGTTCTTGAGAGTTGGTGAATTAATGAATCGTGGAGGGAGGGGTATATTAATGTATCGTAATAATTTTGTGAGAAAAAACATGCACAATAACAGTTGTATGTTTGGCGTTAATTCAGCGTGAGGAGGGTATGATAAATTGTTGTAGGGGGTAACATAAACCATAAATATGAAAAATATGGATATTATGGCCAATTTTATGATAAATTATTAGTGAATTATTGCGACTCTGGCTGGGTTTTAAATCGAAACGGCTCTTTTTAATTTATTTCCATTTTCGTGGATGATTTTAGGGAGTTTTGGGAGGTTCAAATAATCAAGGAGTGATGGCAATAGTTTTAAATCTTTATTTGATCTCCAATAAAGTTATTTAACATGGTGCCATCATGTTACCTTGTAACCCGCAACTTTTATCCACAAAATGAAAATAAGAAACATTTTTGGTCTAAATAATGGCCAATTACTCGGAAATGGGCCGATAACTTTTGATGGCATAGTGTATGTTAGCAATTGCCAACACCAATGAACATTTTCCACCAGGTTTGGGGAGGTTAACTTGCAGTCCATTTTTGGTTAAATTTTAACTGGTCGGTCTGATAAACGGACAAGATAAAAAATAATGGCACATGGTGGAAGTGTATAAGAATGGCATGCTTTTCAAGTAACCGCAACTTGGGAGGGGTTAACCTCCAGGCAAAAAAAAAATGGGGATGCCGTATCTCGAGATCAAGCAGCCGGGGAAAATTCGGTCTGTGAGATGAATTGGTCATTGAAACGTCTTCTAACGATAAACCATAGTGCCATCGGGTTAATGTTCAGTCAAGCAAAATCGGTCTAGCTCCTAGACTATAACGGGAAGTCGACCGAGACAATCGATTCTGTGGCGCGTGTAGCTGGCGAATCGCCTGTCGGAACTCTTTGATGAAAGTCTGGGTTTTCGCCGATTTTGGCATACGGTGCACCAGTGTCCGGCTCCATCTTTAAGGAGCGTCCATCGATTTGAACCTCTATCATCCGCCGATCTACTGATTTGGTGCCACCAACGACATTAATTTTTGAAAAGTAATCGATTGAATCGACATCTTGGTCAACACTGTCGCTTGGCTGCTCCGTGTTTGATATTTGTGCTGTGTTTTGTTGCGATCTCGATCTACAGACTCGGCTTATGTGGCCTTGTTTCGCACAGCTTCTAAAATTTTTGTCACATATATTTTGAAATGAATTTACATCAAGTAAATGCCGAATCCATTGATCAAAAATTTAACATTTTTCAGGTAAACATGTGATCACAGCTTCTTTCAATAAGGAAATCAAACCTGAAGCCATTGAAATAAGTGACACCAGTCTTAGACGTGTTCTGCATTCAATTGGTTCAAGGATCAAAGAGATAAACCCAGGAGAGCTCCAATGGAAAGAAATAACATTGTATGTATGAGACTGCAATTTTTAAGAGAATACATTAAACATTTATCTTCTCCCTTGCGAAGAGCTGTCTTCTTGAACGAAACTTGGATTGCTTCTGAAGGAACTACTATTAATTCTTGGCAAGATAGTGGCATTAAAAGTTTGCGAAATACTCAATTTCAAGGAAGACGATACACTGTCCTACATGCTGGAGGTAATAACGGTTTCATAAATTAAGCCTCGTTAAGTTTCAGTACTAAATCTCAAAATGCTGATTATCTTGGCGATATGAATGGTGAAATATTTATTAAGTGGATTAGGGAAAAGCTCATTCGAAATTTAGGACAGCCTTTTTTAATTATGATGGACACTGTCCCATACCATTTGATGTTGGTTGAAAAAAACCCACCAAGTCGGCTAAAAGCGTAATCCGTTATAATACACTAATATTCACTATACTGATCTTAGAATAAATAGTGAAAACTGATGAATTTTTTGAGCTAAAGAATTTTATAGGTTGGAAGAGCTGTAAATATTTGCAATTATACATAATAAGATCGGAATTAAAAATAGGACAAGTAACTTGAAAATGTTAGCCGACTAGGTACGAATACAGCCGATTAGATTAATTCTAGAGCGTGTGGCTTACGGAAACGTGTACCAACGTAGGTTTATAAGTCATGTGAATTAAATTTCATGAACAAATGAAACCTTCGATGACGTACGGGCCAAGTTATTTGGCGAGAACTGTAAGATGTACTGTGAGCCGTTGGTCAAAAGTAGGCGAAATCTCATAAACCGTCGTTATTTTGCGAAGTGTAGGTACTTACTTTAACTCTGCCGATCACGTCCTGGCAAGTATATTTGCCAATAACCTTGGGAACAGAACCTGCTTCGCATTTCCTCACTGTTGATGCTTTTTGTTTCCACGCCATCAAAAGAAACCAGTAACAATCTGATTCGATAGTATTTTTACTACAGAGGAATAAATGGATTTCGTTGGCAGCTCTTATTGACAATGGTATTGAGAATCCATCTCCATTGGTGGTAATGTTCAAGATTTTAGTGTATACAAGAGTTTCTGAATCGTCAGATTCTAATTTCGACAGCTTGAATGTGGGAAATTCTGGAACAAATCACGTTATTAATGAAAACGAATGAATTCAAATTGGCTCCCTTTTGTTTTAGATTACTGTCTTTGCATCGGAATTGTCAGAAGCTGAAATGAAGATATGAGATTGTAACTTTCCAGAAATAAGGAGCTAATGCTATTATGATAGGCCAAGAATCCAGGCGTGGAAATCATATTGTATTTAACTTTTCAGAGCGTGATTTTGTATGTACTTGAACATGCTGAGAGTATTTTGCAAAAAAATATTCGTTCTATCATCGATTAATAATCAATGGCATAATATATGACATATAGCAATTGTTAGTTAACTAATTCTTCTCCGCTCATTTTTGACGGACGTCATATATTTTCTTAATATTCTTGTTCTTTTGTGTACTTTGTCTATATATAATACTCCTATATTGCTTGCGTCATATTCTTGAGGTGAGAGCACTACGACATTCGCAATGCCGGTAATACCAATACTCTCTATAGTACAACGCTTGAATGCTGAATACAAAAGTAAGGGTGACGTCATCAACAGAAGGCTTGGAAGGGTGACGTAGCAGACGATAATATCACTTATATAGTCCAGGTTATGAACCGGAAAAAAACATGTAAGTTCGAATAAATAATTCTTTTTGCATTAGCTTCAGGAGGTTCTCAGGATCATTCATACACCTTAAAACCTCTTGGGAACCCCAACCACACCTATTGGTGGCGAAAATGGCTAATTTTGTCGATTTTACCACCCCAACGATGAATTGCAAGTAAATCTGGCTTCGGATTCGTGTTCAGCGACCCAAAAAACCTGCTTGGTGCACTCGAAATGACAAAAACACGTAAATTGCAAAATAACATATTCGGGGTGCAAAATCGGCCAATTCTGTCGATTTCACCACCCCAACGATGAATTTTAAATAAATCTGGCTTCGGCATCGTATTAAGCGACCCAAAAAACCTCCTTGGTGCATTCGAAATGCCCAAAACACGTAAATTGCAAAATTCTCCCAAAATGGAAAGCAAGTAAATCTGTCACCGGATTCGTGTTCAGCGACGCAAAAAACCCCCTAGGTGCACTCGGAATGTCAAAATACCTTTTTTCGTAGAAAATACAATTCAAGACTTGGCATATTGCAAATTTGGGGGAGATTTCGGGCCATTTTCACCCCCAATGTGTGGGGTTGGGATTCTCAAGAGGTTTTAAGGTGTATGAATGATCCTGAGAACCTCCTGAAGCTAATGCAAAAGAAATATTTCGATTCGAACTTACATGTTTTTTTTAATTATAGCTAAAATCCCGGTTCACAGCCTGGATTATTACTCCTAATGGCACGTAGCCAGTACTGAATGTGACAGGTGATACATATTAGAATTAAACATAGTTTTAATTTTTCTTATGAAAAACTATGTTTTACCTGTTCCCAAGGTGTCCTCATGTAATTGGAACGTACTTTTACCTGTAAATAAGTGTGTATGAGAGTGTTATGATTGGATAAAGTGGTTTGAAAAATGGCTTCCTTAGTGAATTTTCATGTTCTTACCGCCTTTTGTGTCGTACGTACAGTTTACTAAATGTTGTGCTCCTGGTTGCAAGGGAAATTACAGTAAAGGGCCAAAAGTCTAAATGTTTCCTTTTCCTAAAGATAATGAACTACTGAAGCCCCGTAAAAGATATCATAGTAACAACAATAACTGAACAATATTCTCGTAGTGGTTCCGTAGTAAGTGCAAAGCCATGAACAATTTTTTTATACTTAACAAGTTAAGTATCGTGTTTCCTCATCCAGTTGATAATTCAAGACGATTATTTTATCTATTCGATTCAATAATATTATATTTAAATTCTCGGGAAATAGGTCACACTAACACAGATGCTTAGGGGCCAGGTAGCTCAGTGGTAGAAGCATCGATCTTCTAATCACTGTGGCTGCCCTGGTTGCAGGATCGAGCCTACCACACGAGGTGGAGTGTTTAGTGGGTATATCTGAGGTGATTAGGTTCGGGACTCAGGGACTCACACACTACCTTATGGGATGTTACAGTTCCATAAGGTGCCCATAAAGGGTTTCAACCACCTCGCATCCAAAAAAAAAAAAAGACGTAACAATGTCTAAGACGGGATTCATTAAAACTAAATATATCAGCACAAAGCGACCTTATCGCACCCATTTCAATTGGAAATGCCCACATCGCCGAAACGAACAGGAACACGAGTAATCGAAATTTTAACACACTTATGTTTTAAGTATACGAATATGTATCAAGAATTCACTGCTTTAGCAATTTTCTTATAAAATACGAAGTCTTTTCAAGCAATGTTTGAATACGACTGAAACCAAAAAATTTAAAGCTCAAGTATTCACTTTCGAACCAGATGTTGAAGATTTATGAGGTTTAGAAAAAGATTTGTCGGACTTTTTAAGAAATGAAAATTCTGAACTGAAACAGTTTCAGTTCAAGCCTCAAGCCTGCCCTGAAGATGCCACCTGCAATGATTGGCGAAACGTTGGCATCAAGTCGTGCTATCGTGATGCGGAATTCATCCGGAACATTATAAACACGCATATAGGAATTTTCAAGGGTTTTAATTGATTAAATTAGTATAAATCTGACTTAATGATTGAACGTCTGCTCTATGATTTACAGACCTGGAGCCACGTTTTATGTGAATCATCTCCATAATAGATCTTCATATTATTTGTCTTCTTCAGTTGAAATATTAACATTTATGTAATATGTAATCGAATTGATGGTTATAATCAAGACAATGTTTAGCAAGGGCGGTGAAATTTTCAAAGTTTTTGTTTCTAGTACTATACTTATGGCCATACACTCTTCTTTGCAAATATTGTTCAGAGATTCATGTGTGAGTCCTATCGCAATCTTAACAATTTAATTTGTTTACTGTTTGGGTTTGTTTATCTTAAGGTATTAAAGGTTTTAGATTTGTAAAATATTTAACAACACAGCTTACAGTTCTACAGTTTTCAAACATTTCCTCTCAGGACTCCGGAATGTATGGTAATGTTATAAAATAATCTGTATTACCGTCTATATTATTTATATATGTCGTTCCAATCTCGCAAATTCCTATATGCGTCTTTATAACGTTAAAAGTATATTTTAGGCAGAATGCTCAAATAGCGATATTTCTAATAAGGTCTGACAACTTTTTTTCTATCTGGTTCGACACGGGTTAATAATAATAATAATAATAAGTTTATTTGCAGAAAAGAATACATATAAAGTTTATAAAATAAATTGAGATGTGTTTTGCAAATAAGAACAGTACTCACGAAAGTATGCGGAAGCATACTTGTGTGTGAGATAAAAACAACAGGTTATATTACAATATCGATAATAATACTAATAATAACAGATAGTTGTTATTGTCGTATTAATTAAATTCCTAAAATAAGTTTATTCATTGCATTAACAGTGGTACATAAAAACTGATGCACATATGATTATGCTGTAAATTATCTACAATCACACAAGAGATTTGTTAGTCGCCTGTATGTGATAAAGAAATGGAATGATAATGGAAAGTATGCTAGAACATATTACTTATATAAAATAAAATGAGTTCCCATGATACAATGTAATTATAATACATAATACAATAATACAGTAGAATATAGTATGACATAATTTAATTACTATTTAGTGCCACGGAGGACAGTACAATTCAATACTTGAGCGCCATATTTTTTGTTTCAGTCGTATTCAAACATTAATTGAAATGACTTCGAATATTATAAGCACATTGCTATGCAGTGAATTCTTGACACATATTCATTTACTTAGAACATTAATGTGTTACAATTTCGTTTATTCGTGTTTCTGTTCGTTTCGGCGACGTGGGCATTTTAATTGAGATTGGTGCGATAAGAACGCTTTGTGCTGATAAAATTAGTTTTAATAAATCCCGTTTTAGACATTGATATGTCTTCTGATGATGGTCGTGAGACCGAAAAGTACGTAAAGACAAAATGATAGGCATATCAGTTAGTGTGACCTATTTCCCGAGAATTTATAAATAATTCATACCTGGGTCAAGAATTATTATCAATAATTATCAAATATATAAAGAATAATCGGCTAAATTCAAAACCCAATCAAATTATGCATCAGTATCCCACCAGTATTGACTCGGGAGACGAGGACATTGCCTCATTCTATGCTTTAGTAAAATCCATGAACTAGAACATGAAAAATTGTTAAAATTTGAATATTCTTTGAATTTAAGAGCACTTTATGTTAAAAATTTGGAACGTCTTATTGTTAAAATAGCCCTTTATTCAATGAATATGTTATATAGGCTCTACTTCAATTTGGTTCGGAAATAGAGCTTTCCAAATTCACAGCCCAATTCATAAATATCATAATAACTTGGTGGAAAATTCATTATAAATAATAATAAAACTATCCCAAGGTAAGGATTGAGGGGCATTTTACAGGAGCCTATCGTCAAAGATTACTCAGAGGATGATTCGAAAATAAGGTTTTTAAGAAATTCATCAAATTGGTTAGATACGTATATGTCTAGTAGTACAGTCGCTAGAGGAACGAAATCCAGCGCATATCGCTTGAAAAATGAAGGTGGGAATTTTGTATGTTTCTATATGTATTTTGATGCGTTGTAAACGGGAAAAATAATCAAAAAA
Source organism: Endomychus coccineus (assembly GCA_958510875.1). NCBI lineage: Eukaryota > Metazoa > Arthropoda > Insecta > Coleoptera > Endomychidae > Endomychus > Endomychus coccineus. The sequence goes on along the minus strand of OY294068.1, from coordinate 64,913,130 downwards.
TTCCTACAAGTTAGCTTCATAAGTTACGGTCATTTTTTGGCGCGAAAAAAGACGATTTTCATGTTTTTAGCTTTTAAAAAGAAAACGGTGGCCCAAATGGAAAAACACGTCGGTAGACAAATTGTACAAAAAGTGTAAACGCATCGTTTGAGCCGGAATATAAGTCATTTTGAGGTTATGATCTGGAGATATGAGCATAATAGTGTTTTTTTGGGGAAAACAAATGTTTTTTTTCTCATTCGAATATTGACCAAAAAAATATTCTATTCAAATTGAGAAATGGTATTTTTTATATACTTTCTACAGTGTTTCGTTTTTTTATCTTCTATTTTGGCTTCACAATCGGCCATTTCCAAAAATCCCTAAAACTGAGATTGCCAGCCAAAAAATGGACTTATCGACGAAAAAAAAACCGCAAGTAGATTTTAACAAATGTGATACAAAACATCCTTCAATACTGTTTTTGGGGTTCAAAAAAAAAATGCAGGACAACTTTGAAAATTTCGGACCTCGGAAAATGTGCAAATTTTTTAGGATGATAAAATTTCAGGTTCTAATATATTATTCCACGACGAGTATTCTACGCTAAAAAAAACTTTTCTAGGTTGAGTAGAAGTTGAGATATTTATATAAATGTGTTTGGGCCTCCCCAGAACCCAATTTTGGGCCTATCGGAAAAATTCGGAAATCGTTGGAAAGAAGACAAATTTTCTGATCTAAATCCAAAAATAAGACCTCGTAGCTGTTTTCATTCCGAATTTAGAGCGCGTTGACAAAAAAAATCACGTGTAAAATAATGCAGCGGGTTAAATTTCTATACCGCTTATTAGTCCAGGCATTTAAGGATGAAAATCGACGATTTTTGTCCGAATTTCCGCGAGGTCTAAATTTGGTCTATTCTTATGTATTTTGACACGCTGAACACGACGGTGTAGATTAAATTTGGATTAAGCTTATGCTCGAAAAACTATGGCCATTTTTTTGACCTGAAAATGGCCATTTTTCGATTTTTTGCGTTTTGAAACAAAATTGTGAGTTTTATGGGAAAATGTTTCGAACAAAAGTTGTTGGTAAAACTAATACGCAACTTTTGGATTTAATCTCAAGTCGATTCAAGGTTGTGGGCCTAAGATATGGTCCATTTAATGTGTTTTTAGGCACATTGAAAAAGTGAGTATATGTCAAAGAGTTTTTGTTTTTTCATATTTTGTTTTTGGTGAAAATATAATATTTTCATTCTTATTTTATTTACTTTTTAGTATTTTGACCTATCTCATTTTTTGGAGTCACAATCGGCCATTTTGAAAAATCGGTATTTTGCGAATTTCAGACGAAATAAATGTTATCAATCTAAAACCGGAATTATTCGAAAGACTTCATCATTTTGCATATAATATCCAAAATTGAAGCATTTTGCTCCGGAGACATAACTTGCGCCATTTTGAAAATTTTGGACCAACGAAAAATCCAAACTTTTTGAGGTTAGAAATTCTTTACGAAACCCAAATTCTAGGTTCTATTAGAGGTTTTGATAGCGAGTATTCTAAGTGTAAGCAGATTGATTTGTGTCGAATAGAAATGAAGCTATCCTAATAAATGTGTTTGGGCCTCTAAAGGGCCCAATTTTGGGCCTATAGACAAAAACCTTGAATCAAATTACAGAGAAATACTTCGGCTATTTGAGTTTGGAACAGCGTACGGAGATACGTTCACAATTCCAAGTTATAACTAATTTCATCATGAAAATTTAGCGCAAAATTCCATGTAGCGGCAACAAGCGAAGATCGGTACAATAGATTCCGCGCGCGAAATTATAGTTTATAAATATTTCAACATGCACCTGAATGCTTATAATCGTTTTGTGTGAATGTGTGAGTGTATGTGGACGTGTGAACATGTATATGTGACCGTGCCATGATGTTTTTATAGGGTGTTACATGACAAATTTCAACATTTAAACAAAAAAATAAGATTAAAAATTCGCAAAATACGGATTTTTCAAAATGGCCGATTGTGACTCCAAAAAATGAGATAGGTCAAAATACTAAAAATCAAATAAAAGAAGAATGAAAATGTTATATTTTCACCAGAACAAAATATGAAAAAACAAATTCTCTTTGACATATACTCAATTTTTCAATGTGCCAAAAAACACATTAAATAGGCCATACCTTAGGCCCACAACCTTGAATCGACTTGAGATTAAATCCAAAAGTTGCGTATTAGTTTTACCAACAACTTTTGTTCGAAACATTTTTCCATAAAACTCTCAATTTTGTCTCAAAACGCAAAAAATCGAAAAATAGGTCGTCGATTCTCATCTTTAAGTGCCTGGACTAATAAGCGGTATAGAAATTTAAGCCGCTGCATTATTTTACACGGGATTTTTCTTGTCAACGCGCTCTAAATTCGAAATGAAAACAGCTACGAGGTTTCTTTTTTGGATTTAGATCAGAAAATTTGTCTTCTTTCTAACGATTTCCGAATTTTTTCGATAGGCCCAAAATTGGGTTCTGGGGAGGCCCAAACACATTTATATCAATATCTCAACTTCTACTCAACCTAGACAAGTTTTTTTTAGCGTAGAACACTCGCCATGGAATACTATATTAGAACCTAATTGTATTATCCTAATACATTTCTAACCTAAAAAATTTGCACATTTTCCGAGGTCCGAAATTTTCAAAGTTGTCCTGCATTTTTTTTGAGCCCCAAAAACAGTATTGATGGATGTTTTGTATCACATTTGTTGAAATCTACTTGCGGATTTTTTTTTTGTCGATAAGTCCATTTTTTGGCTGGCAATCTCAGTTTTAGGGATTTTTGGAAATGGCCGATTGTGAAGCCAAAATGAAAGATAAAAAAAACAAAAAACTGTAGAAAGTATATAAAAAATACCATTCCTTAATTTGAATCGAATATTTTTTGGTCGATATTCGAATGAGAAAAAAAACATTTGTTTTCCCGCAAAAAAACACTATTATGCTCATATCTCAAGATCGTAACCTCAAAATGACTTATATTCCGGCTCAAACGATGCGTTTTCACTTTTTGTACAATTTGTCTTCCGACATGTTTTTCCATTTGGGCCACCGTTTTCTTTTTAAACGCAAAAAACATTAAAATCGTCTTTTTTCGCGCCAAAAAATGGCCGTAACTTTTGAAGCTAACTTGTAGGAATTTTTTGATTATTCTTCCCGTTTTCAGCACACCGAAATACGTTTAAAAACACTGCAAATACACACCTTTAATTTTTTTTTCTCAATTTTCCCTCTGGCGACTGGCCTATAGTTCGGCTTCAAATAAATTAACACACTGACACATACTGCATGGTTAAATACAGTTCAGGTAATTTCAGAAATAATTTCGTATTGTTTCAATGAACTTAATTCGAATTACATATTCTCACGAAAATTTCGAACAGAACCATTAGAAGATTAGAAAATTTTTGACATTAATAAAAGCAAAGGGGCTGCAACCAAGGACAGTTCACGTCTGGCAACCCCGTTTATACAGAAAGATCTGTAACGTACAAGTGAGGTGACCAACTGCAATATAGCCTCTGTATTGTGACGTCACGATCGAGCATTCAGGCCTTGTACTATAGAGTTATTCCTTAATCTTCATGTGTATTTCAGTGTGATATCTTGTGTTAATTCCAAACATGCTCATTTTCGTTGGATTGAAACAATTTTTGTATGTTATTTAGTTCCTATTAGCATCATATATAACATTCAAATGCAGTATATCAAGTATTTGTCCTCCACAACCTTTAATATACAAGTATTCTATAATGAAATCGTCGTTATTGTATAGCATTTCATTAGTAGAGTCTGTAAAATTGCCGAATATGAGATCAACTGATCATCAATGTAACTCAAAATAAATATATCCAAACAGCACATCAATATTCAGCTTTATAAATAGGGATTCCGGCCACTAAGTTGCCATTTTGAATAGACCAATGGGAAAACGATTACTGTTGATTTACTAGATGTGCAAACTTAGTTCTCAGAATACGTATTCAGAATTGTAAATATTGGTAAGGTATTTGAGTACATTTATTTAGCTCAAGAAGATATAATTACTAAATGAACTTACTTTCCCATCTTTCGTCAAATATTGGCTGACTCGAACTGTGTTTCAGTGAGTTGATAGTTCTCCAATTAATATAAGACCAGTAAGTGGGACAGTTATCTGTTTCAGATTCGCAATATACGGTACTTCTGGGATGAATTATGGATTCTGGAAAATTCAGAATATTTTAATTCAAAGAAATTAATATAATTATAATTATAATAATGATACGACTCACACATACTAGCTGTTTACTAAATTTGGACTACGGTTATTTCTACATCACACAACAAATCGACAAAAATTGAAAATATGTAGGAAAAAGATAAGTGGGTAATTGGTGGTTCAACGTAATCTTCCTCTATAGGTTGGATTAGGCAACAACAGATCTTGGATTCGGAATTGGATTCCGCGTCTCAGAAGCCCGACTATATGCGGAAGCGAACTATTAGATACTAGCACACCCAAGGCACAACCAGTGATTCTGGAATTGATGTTTCTTCTACCACAGTATTGATAACTCCACGGTTAATTGATTACTTATTTTGTTTCTTAGATTGACATCTACGTTCGCGGTACCCGAGAAGAGGAGAAAAATGAAGAAGGCGTTTCCAAAATTTCCATATTTGAAAATCCTCCACTCAATGTTACCCAATGTCGCAACCATGTCTATGTAGCAAAATAAGTGAAGCATAAGCCGTGAAATTATCCAGCTTTAAATATAGGATGCGGGAAAAGTAAGTCGGCTTTTTATAAACTGTTGTCATTTCGCTAGTCAACATTTTTATTTGTCGTGAAAATGAAAACATAAAGGAATTTGTGCTTCAACTAATAGCCCAGGCAACGAACCGGAAAATAAAAAAAAATATAGTAATCTGGAATTTCAAATTTTTTTTTGCATTCTGTTCCTAATACTCCATAGATCATTCATGACTATCAAACCGCGGGGGTCGACCTTTCCACCCCCTCAAAACGGGGTTTCAAACCCCCAGAAGAGCATTCTTATAAAAACAATCCAAAATTAAAGAATTAAGAGCCGAAAATGACCCACTGATCACGATTCCTTAGTAAAATTTCTCAGAAAACTCCTTCCAGATTGGAAATTTGGGAAATTTATATATAATATGTAATTTATAATTTTGTTGCAAAAATTACCTCTAGTAAATTTTTTGGGTTGCTGATCACGATTCCGCTGTTATTTTTCCCAAAAAACTCTCTCCAGATGGAAAATTCGGGAAATTTGAGATTTACATGAGACGGTTATGAAAGAAAAAGTATAATTTTGTTGCAAAAATTACTAGAGGTCAGCGACCCAAAAAACCTACTAGAAGTAATTTTTACAACAAAATTATACTTTATTATTCATAACCGTCTTCGGAAAATCTCAAATTTCCCGAATTTTCCATCTGTAGAGACTTTTTTGGGGAAAATTACAGCGGAATAGTGATCAGCGACCCAAAAAACACACTATAGGTCATTTTTACAACAAAATTATACTTTATTATTCACAAACGTCTCGGGAAAATCTCAAATTTCCCGAATTTTCCATCTGGAGAAAGTTTTGTGGGAAAAATAACAGCGGAGTCGTGATCAGCGACCCAAAAAACCTACTAAAGGTAATTTTCAAACAAAATTATACTTTATTATTCACAAACGTCTCAGGAAAATCTCAAATTTCCCGAATTTTCCATCTGGAGAGAGTTTTGGGGGAAACATAACAGTGGAATCGTGATCAGCTACCCAAAAAACCTACTAGAGGTCATTTTTGGAACAAAATTATAAATTGTATATTATATACAAATTTTCCAAATTTCCTATCTGGAGGGAGTTTTCCGAGAAAACAAACTGTGGAATTGTGATCAGCGACTCGAAGAACATACAAGGGTTCATTTTCGGCTTTTAGTCCATTAATTTTGGATTGTTTTTATAAGAATGCTCCTCTGAGGGGTTGAAACCCCGTTTTGAAGGGGTAGAAAAGTCGACCCACGCGGTCTTGATAGTCATGAATGATCTATGGGGTATTAAGAACAAAGTGTAAGAAAAATTCCAGCTTACTATATTTTTTTATTATGGCTTTTTTCCGGCTTATTGCCTGGACTATAAGCAGTTAAGCACACAAATTATTGAAATCTATTTTTAAAACTGTTTGTTCATAGTTTCGACTCGATGAGATTTCCGCATTCTCTAGATATGAAAGCATAAGATTTTTAGTCATGGGGTTATTTGAGAAGTGAGGTATAACCGCCCAGAACACGCAGGAGAATTGAAGAACAATATTCGCGAAGAACATGCGCAAATTTCGGTTCAAACGCTTCGCAAAATGATGAGACACGCTCGAAACAGGGCGGACCTCCAAACTTGTGTAGAATACGTCAAAACAGCACATAACACAATATAAAGAAAATGTGAGTTAACAACACAATGTTCAAATTAGAATTTGGTTTACACTAACAACCTTTTCTACTTAACTCTAAGTTATTTAAAGCACTTTTCAACTGCGATACAGCCATTATCAAAGACATGTGAACTGATTCTGAAACTGAGATTATGGAAGAATGTGAAATACTTGACAGTCAAATTTTGGATACAAACAGCAATTCTAATTAATGAAAGTGAATCAAATCTGGATAGTATCCTATTAGCAAAGAGATAATTATTGTTATTGTTCTTGGGGCATACCTGATACTTGTCGAAGTAGGTACTTGTGGTAATAGGTTGTTTTTGAGAGAAAATAAATTAAAATCCTTTGTTTATACATTTCTCTAGCTCCCAATGTCCATAAGAAAGGTTCGTCGCTATGTTTCAAGAGGGTAAGCCCCGATTTTGTAATCGTGTGACCGGCTTATAAGATATAGTTTGTTACGGCAGACTTAGTTATTAGTACGAACATGATACAAATGCTTTTTGAACCTAATAGAAATATTCCTAGTAGTTGAGCCAACATAACATTCATCACAATCGTTGCACTGGATTTCATATCTACCTGATCAAGATCTGATATTTTACTGAAGTTTTTTGATTAAAATTTGCATTTAAATGCAGTTTCAACATTAACTCTCTTGAATGAATTAGTTTATTAGCGGAGCGTGAGTCTGTGGCATATTTTCAGGTGAATTCATCGTTTTTATTTGATTATATATCTGTTTATGTATTTATTTTTCTATACTCTGACCACACGAGAGGGAATATAATGTTCGAAGAACATCGTGTGAGTCAGCGGTGGAATGTTGGGAGAGGAGATAGCCCATTCGAATTTTGTTTGAAGGGTTGAAGGTTATAGGCTTAAGGAAAAACCTCACTGGGCAAAGACTTCCACAACTTCGAAGTTCGATAGAAAAATGAATTCTGATAAGGAAGAAGTTCGAGCTTGATAACGAAGGGGTGACTAGCTTGAGCTCATCTAATTCGCCCATCTGGAATCTCTCGTGGTGGAACAACAGACGCTCATCTTTCTACGATGTTCCAGAGAGGTCAATGAATCCGTGAATTTGACATCATCAATCAGATCTCTTCTGGATAGAATCGAAGAACATCAGCGTATATTTGGGAGCAGAGCCCCAGACATGTGAACAGTACTCCAGGACAGGTCTAATCTGTGCTCTGTAGATTATGTGGAGCTGTTGGGATGTAAAGTAATTTTTGTGAATTGGTTTCCTCACATGATCATCCCACGAGAGGGTACTGTTGATGGTGATGCCTAGCATGAATATGGCAGACTTCATGGGAATTGTTGTACCTGACACTATCATATTGGGGATTTTGGGATCCGCTTCCCTGGAGAAGACGCAAGCTTGAGTTTTGGTTGCATTAAACTCTACTAGAATGACAGATCCCTGTTTCAGAATCATTGTCAGATCTCCATTAATGCGTCAACCTGTATCTGTGTCGCTCCTCTGGCTTCGTTGGATGATATCAAAGATTTATCGTTTTGATGAGAACTGACAATACCAATAAATTTCATTTCAGCCCAGAAACTCAACGCAAGATTCTAATAGCATTAGCCTAGAGTTCTTTATTCGTGGACAATTTTGACCTTGTTTAAAACTACAGACGAAGATCACAAGTTTATTCGGGTAATCTGCTTGAACACACGAATATGATTTTATTCAATCCTACCTGTGAACTTAGTATCTGCAGGCATATCATTCAAAGGATAATTGAAATATAAAGCCTCGGTACCATTCGTAACGCATACTGTTGCATTTCCGTTTCCTATTACCGATAGAAATGTTTCATTGTTGTACTTTCCACCTTCTACAGCTAGTTGTTTCAGACCGATTATGTATAGTAAATAACTGAAACAAATTTTTCACTTGAAAAACTAATCATTGTGGAGTGAAGCATTTCGAATTCCGTTCATAACGAAACATTCAAAACGAAAGAAATGGTAAAATAGTAATACTTACAAACCTATTCCTAATGAATGAAAAATAAAAAGCGGTCAGCTCAAGTTCTATTAATATTCAAATAAGGTAAAATAATCCTCCTATATATAGTATTGGAGTTTATCAAATATACAACAAAAATCCCACTGGCAATGTCTAGTCACAAACTTCGACAGATTCTGAAATCAATTATATAACTCCCTACAAACATGCATCACGAACGTAAAGTAACAGAAATAATATAACAATGAACATATAAGTGATAGGAGCAGACGTTTATGGAACTTGGCAAAATTGATAACGTGATGAAAATTCATTATAAACTTAAATAACATAACAATTAAAAGTTTGATTTTCACAAATTTGATAAATAGATGTAGCTAGTTTTGCTAAAATCATATAGTCCAGGCAACGAACCGGAAAATAAAAAAAAGTCATGTACGTCAGAATCGATGAATTTTTGTGGCATTCTATTCGTGGTGTTATCAGGATCATTCATAACACATAAATAGTCACCGGTCACCCTCTAACCCTCTTGGGGGACAGAAATGGCCAAAACTTGCCAATTTTCCACCCCCAGAATGAATTGATTAAAAGTAAATCTGACGTCAAAATCGTGATCAGCGACCCAAAATACCTCCTTGGTGGATTTAAAATCCAAAAACAACATATTGCCAAAATAATCAATAAGGGTGCAAAATAGCCAATTTGATCAATTTTCCACCCCCAGAATTTATTTCAAGTAAATCTGACTCCAAAATCGTAATCAGCGACCCAAAAAAAACCTTGGTGCATTTTAAATTCGAAATTACCCTTTTGGGGTCATTCCTGGACTCAAAGGGGGGGGGGGTGATTGGTGAGGTCTTATGTGTTAGGAATGATCCTGATAACCCCACGAATCGAGTTCCACAAAAAATTTTCGATTCTGACCTACACGTCTTTTTTTTATTATAGCTGAAATCCCGGCTCATTGCCTGGATTAATAGCTTCTCTATACATATATCAAAGTACTTTGTAATAGAATTGAAGAAGTTACGATGTTAGCGTTTCCGTTTTTCGTTGCTACCTTGTTTTTTTGTCATCAAACTACAAAACGTTCATGAATCCAGAAATGTAAGTTAAGTGTGCGTCCGTATGTGTATTTATTATTATTATCATTATTATTTATCAAAACAATTTGTTTCATAGAGAACGATTCACTCTATTGTCATTATTATTCACAATAAAACATTACATTTAACTTATTTCACATAAAATGTTTCTAGTACAACATATATTTTCAAATTGTTAAATACCTTCATTTCCTAAATAGTATGAAAATTCTGTTATGATTCTTGTCGAAACTGTTTCAAGAAACGTTTTAAAGTAAGGTTCATTCTGAAATCCACTTATAATGTAATTGACAAGAATATTTTCTGTCGCCTTCCCATTGAACCCACAGTACAAATCCTCCATGTGAATATGCTGATCGCTTTTTATGTCTTTAATGAATTCCTTGATTCCATGACTATGTGTCAACCTGTTCCTCATTCAGTCGGATACAATGGGCACGAATCCGTTTCTCGTAACCTGGCACGGCTTACGAAGATGGGATTAGCAAGACGGTTATTTGCAAGTCGCCATCATTACACTCCAGCTTCTGACTCCAAGATTAGTTTTGTAAGTAATGTGACTACCAGTAGATATTGCCATCAGACCATTCATCAATCATTTCTCCCTGATCTATCACAACAAGCGTGGTAGCGAATTTTCTCTGAAGTTACCGTTTTGAGTTTTTTTGTGAGGCATTTATATTTCCTTTTATTATTTTGTGAGGTCCATTGTTTACTGTTCCGCATGAAGTCTATGAGTTTATTTTGGAGCGTATCTTTACTTTGGCTTGATTTAGGTCCTCTGAGTAACTGATGCCTGATACTTTAATGCGTTCTGATGTCCATATGACATTAATAGGTTTGTCATTTCTTTTCTTCCACTGACTAGTCCAAAATCCTACGGACTTTTGAAATTTCAATTCTGAACCTGATAATCTTTGGGCATATATTCGGTGATAGATTTTTAGAAATTAATTTCGATTCATGTTAATATCGACACATCATCGACATATGCTGCAATGGGTTCTGCTTTTTGTACTTGAACGTGTCGTATGGAAAATGCATGAAGCTTTTGTCCGCACAAGGAAGAAAGGGACTCAATAGAAATTCAGTTCAGACCCCAGAAAGAGCGCATCTTTGCCTGATACCTCTGTTGAATGATATTTCCCGTGTTAATATGAAGGGACAATCATACATAAGGCTTCTACGATGTTGATGAAGGTGCCACGTCGATAACATAAAATGAATAGTAATGATGGATTTAGTCAAAGGCTATCATAAACAGTCCTGTTCGATACTGCATAGCTTCGATTGGATTCTATAATTTCACCTATTATGTTGGACAGTTGGTCGAATAGTGCTTCAGTAAGAATTTTCAGTCAGTTGTCAATAATGATACTGGTCGCCATTTTCTATATTGTGGAGGTCCCCCTTTATTGGAATTATTGTTATTACGACTTTTGTCATGGACTCTGGAAAAGTGTATCTTGAAAATATTTTATTGGTGATCATTTGATATACATTTTTTATCTTTTTCCAAAATTGAACTTAAAATTCCTTTCTTAGACCGTATATCTCCGGAGATTTGGTTTTATTTAGTGAGAGAAGTGCGTTGGAATATTCTTGTAGTGTCGGATTGTTACTTAGACTTGTTGTCTTTTCTACAGAAAACCTCTTCAGATTCTTGTATAGTTCAATGTTTTTATTTGCATGAGCTGCCTCTTCTTTGGAATGTTCGAAGTGACCCATCACCATTGCTATACATAGTTCCGTTGGTTTTGTAATAACATTTATTCCTACTAAGTTTGTTGCAAGGTTTAAAAAGGGTAAAAGTTCGTTTATTCATGACTGGTAAATCAGTATCAATCAAGCGTTCGTACTTTAGATTTTATAATATTTTTTCATCAGCATTTTTTGACTGATGCATGGTGTTTGATGGATTATTAATATCTATTGTTACAGAGGGGTTCGATGTTGGTAGTAGTATATTTTCTATTTGTTCTTGAATTTTCTTAAATTCTCTTTTAGTTTGCTGTTCGTTTTGCCTTGTATATACAGTTATCTCAAAATTTCATTTTGTTACATTGCAGTGAGAGGTAGTTTAGATCATTTTCCAAAAATGTATTCAAATTAAATATGTATTGTTTGTCATTTAGCAACAGGTTATCGAATTGCCAGTAGGATATGGAATGCCTTTTTAGTATTTATTTAAAATTGAACAATAAATAATTAGGGATGGATTGAAAGCTTTAATAATAATAATTAGATTATTTTTGTTAAGTAATATTCTTTCAATTTTTATTATACATTGGCTCTCAAAAAAATTGTTGTTTCTTCATTGGAAATATCTACTAATTTACTTATCGGAACATTAATTTTTGTGATATGAATTGGCATACGAAAGTTTCGGCTGCTAACTGGAATTCAAATTCAAAGTTTGATAATGATCAATAATAAGATTCTTGACCCAGTATGAATTATGTATAAAAATTCTCGGGAAATAGGTCACATTAATACTTTGTTTTAAATATTCGTCTTTACGTACGTTTCGGTCTCACGATCATCATCAGAAGACTCACTATGTCTAAAAAGGGGTTTATTAAAACTAATTATAGCACAAGCGTCCAAATCGCCCAATTTAACTTCAATCAAAAGAGTCCACGCCGTCGAAACGAACAGAACTACGAATAATCGAAATTGTATCGTCAGTATTAAAGTATAAATTTTTTTTTTTTGTAGTAAGAATCCGCTATTCAGTAATATTAATAAAATATATGAGTGCTTATTGATTGGTATTCACACAACAACTGAGAAGAACGAAGTTATTTGTCAAGTATCTGCTTTCGAAGCCAGATGTGTAGGATTTATGACTAGGTACTTAAGAAAGGTTTCAGACCTGTACTGGAAAATTACTATTACGAATTCTTCCTAAAAACATTTTCAACAATTATGAAGACGTATGTAAGAATTTGCAAGAGATTATTTAATCAAATTAGTATAAATATGACTTAGATTTTGTGTGTCTACCCTATGATTACCAGATTTGGGATCCCGTTTTATGTGAATCATCTCAAGGATAGATCTTTTATAATAATTGGTTTCCTTAGTTAAGATATTAACATTTTTGTAATCAAATTGATGGTTATAATCAAAGCAATGCTTAGCAAGGGCGGTGGAATTTTCTAAGTTGTTATTTCTTGTGCTATATTTATGGCCGTACATTCTTTTTTGTAAATATTGTTTAGAGATTCCAGTATAGGTTCCATCACAATCTAAACAATTCAATTTATACACTGTGTGGGTTTGTTTATCTTTGGGTATTAAAGGTTTTAGATTTGAGAAATATTTTCCAACACAGTTAGTAGGTTTATGCGCAACATTTATATCATACTTTTTCAAACATTTTTTGCTTTCCTCTCAGGTCTCCGGAATGTAAGGTAGAGTTATAAAATTGTCTGTATTACCTTTTATGTTATTTTCATACGACGAACCATTATAGATTTTGTTTATTCTTTCTTTAATGATAGGATTGAAAAAAGTTTTTGGGTAGCCATTCAATTCTAGTGTATTACGAACAATTTTTGAATTTTTGGGGCGGTCATCTGCGTGGGACAATTTTATCGCGCGATCTGTAAGGCTGTTTATGACACTTTTTTTATAAGAAGCTGGTGCAACGGAATTGAAGTGAAGATAACGTTGAGACCATACTTCTTTAGTAAACCAAGAGGTTTTTATTTTTCCATCTGCATCATGCCTAATGTTCATATCTAGGAAATTTATGTTATTGTTTAATTCTATTTCACAAGTGAATTGAAGTTTACAGTGGAAATTGTTAAATTTATCAATTACGTATTGAATTTTATCGTTGGGAACACACATAAGGCAATCGTCTACATACCGTTTAAAGAATACAGGCCGAAAATCTAATGAACTCATAACAGATTCCTCTAGGCACTCCATAACGAGGTTAGCAATGGTAGCTGAAATAGGAGATCCCATTGCTGTGCCGAATATTTGTCCAAAAAATTGCTCACCATACTGAAAGTATGTGCATCCAAAACAAAATTTTACAGCATTTATAAATTCCGATTGATCTAGAGGTGTGTGGTTTTTAATCTCTGCCCAACGTTTTTTGATGCTATTCAATGCCAAAACAACAGGTATATTTGTAAATAAAGAAATAACGTCCAAGGAAATCAGTTGATGGTTTACGGGTACGGATTGATTTTTTATAAATTCATTAAAGTGCCATGAATCTTTTACATAGTTGTTAAATGATGAAACAACTTATAAAAAATTAAAATCTGATCCTACTTCATCAGTACAAAACAACATGAATAAATTGATAAATAAATGGCATAAGATTAAGATAATCCCTATTGAATTAAAAAATAAATTAATTTGCCATAGTGGGCTAGCACCTTATATCTATGGGCTTCCCAAACTACATAAAAATGATATACCTCTAAGACCCATTGTTAGTAATATTGGAGCGCCTACTTACAATTTATCAAAATTTCTTTCAAAATCTATCAATAATATAATAGGAAAAATGAATTCTATGTAAAAGATTCATGGCACTTTAATGAATTTATAAAAATCAATCCGTACCCGTAAACCATCAACTGATTTCCTTGGACGTTGTTTCTTTATTTACAAATATACCTGTTGTTTTGGCATTAAATAGCATCAAAAAACGTTGGGCAGAGATTAAAAACCACAGACCTCTAGATCAATCGGAATTTATAAATGCTGTAAAATTTTGTTTAGAATGGACATACTTTCAGTATGGTGAGCAATTTTTTGGACAAATATTCGGCACAGCAATGGGATCTCCTATTTCAGCTACCATTGCTAACCTCGTTATGGAGTGCCTAGAGGAATCTGTTATGAGTTCATTAGATTTTCGGCCTGTATTCTTTAAACGGTATGTAGACGATTGCCTTATGTGTGTTCCCAACGATAAAATTCAATACGTAATTGATAAATTTAACAATTTCCACTGTAAACTTCAACTCACTTGTGAAATAGAATTAAACAATAACATGAATTTCCTAGATATGAACATTAGGCATGATGCAGATGGAAAAATAAAAACCTCTTGGTTTACTAAATAAGTATGGTCTCAACGTTATCTTCACTTCCATTCCGTTGCACCAGCTTGTTATAAAAAAAGTGTCATAAACAGCCTTACAGATCGCGCGATAAAATTGTCCCACGCAGATGACCGCCCCAAAAATTTAAGAATTGTTCGTAATACACTAGAATTGAATGGGTACCCAAAAATTTTTTTCAATCCTATCATTAAAGAAAGAATAAACAAAATCTATAATGGTTCGTTGTATAAAAATAACATAAAAGGTAATACAGACAATTTTATAACTCTACCTTACATTCCGGAGACCTCAGATAAAATCAAAAAATGTTTGAAAAAGTATGATATAAATGTTGCGCATAAACCTACTAACTGTGTTGGAAAATATTTCTCAAATCTAAAACCTTTAACACCCAAAGATAAACAAACCCACACAGTGTATAAATTGAAATGTTTAGATTGTGATGGAACCTATACTGGAATCTCTAAACAATATTTACAAAAAAGAATGTACGGCCATAAATATAGCACAAGAAATAACAACGTAGAAGATTCCACCGCCCTTGCTAAGCATTGCTTTGATTATAACCATCAATTTGATTACAAAAATGTTAATATCTTAACTAAGGAAACCAATTATTATAAAAGATCTATCCTTGAGATGATTCACATAAAACGTGACCCCAAATCTGTTAATCATAGGGTAGACACACAAAATCTAAGTCATATTTATACTAATTTGATTAAATAATCTCTTGCAAATTCTTACATACGTCTTTATAATTGTTGAAAATGTTTTTAGGAAGAATCCGTAATAGTAATTTTCAAGTACAGGTCTGAAACCTTTCTTAAGTACCTAGTCATAAATCCTACACATCTGGCTTCGAAATCAGATACTTGACAAATAACTTCGTTCTTCTCAGTTGTTGTGAGAATACCAATCAATAAGCACTCATATATTTTAATAATATTACTGAATAGCGGATTCTTACTACAAAAAAAATGTATACTTTAATACTGACGATGCAATTTCGATTATTCGTAGTTCTGTTCGTTTCGACGGCGTGGGCTCTTTTGATTGAAGTTAAATTGTGCGATTTGGACGCTTGTGCTATAATTAGTTTTAATAAACCCCTTTTTAGACATAGTGAGTCTTCTGGTGATGGTCGTGAGACCGAAACGTACGTAAAGACGAATATTTAAAACAAAGTGTCAATGTGACCTATTTCCCGAAAATGTTTATATATAATAATGATCAATTCAAATGTAACATGAACTGACGGAGTTCACTTATGACTGTTGCTTTTGTTTTGAAAACGTTGCTATCAAAGTAGAAAATATAGTAATTTCACAAGATTCGAATAATATGTAAATGACATGTTTGTTGATTTGAATGATGGGTACTTTTAAATCCAAGTAAACGTGGAAAATTTTGAATATTCTTCAATCTTTATGTGCAGAGGATGTGATGTATTTAATTCAAAATAGAAGTCTATTTGTAAATATCGGTAACGCATTTGAAAACATGGTTGAATTTTTCAAATTTCATTCTACTGCTTATTTCATTTCTTTTGATTCCAATATAATTTTCATGATTAACTAATTTTGATAAGAGATTAAAATTTGTATTTTAAATTTCGGTACTTTCGTTATACGATTTTATTTTAGTTTGCGTCTTAGAACATAGAATATTCTATGAGCTTGCAGTTTGAAATGTTCAGTTTGTGTTGGATGAAATTAAATTTAATGATGCTTGGACACATTTTGTCAATTTCTATCTGGTATTGTATTGTACATTGGAATTATGCTATGTTTTTCTGAATATTTTTTTGGATTTCAAATGCAAAGCACACATTTGAATTACAAATTAGCTGTAATGTTGCATTTTAATTTTATATCTATTCAAACGTATTATAAATTTATGTAGTTATGATTAACATAACATTATTCAACTGAAATGAAAGTTATCTAATTGATTTCCCTTTTCTAAAGTATTAATATTTACTTGTAGTGACATTGTCTCATAATTCAGATATTTTGTTTAACCTATGGTACCACCATTTATCTTCATTGGACGCCTCATTCTTATTATCAAAATACAATATACAATTGGAATCAAAGTGTAATGAAAATTGAATAAAATGAAAATGAAATACAATTGAAACAAACAAAACAATAAAGAATATTCATTCGAATTTGAAAGCAAATCAAAATATATTAGAATTTTATAAACATAAATAATAAGATTCTTGACCCAGTATGAATTATATATAAAAATTCTCGGGAAATAGGTCACAATAACACTTTGTTTTAACTATTCGTCTTTACGTACTTTTCGGTCTCACGACCATCATCAGAAGACTCACTATGTCTAAAAAGGGGGTTTATTAAAACTAATTATAAAACAAGCGTCCAAATCGCACAATTTAACTTCAATTAAAAGAGCCCACGCCGTCGAAACGAACAGAACCACGAATAATCGAAATTGTATCGTCAGAATTAATGTATAAAAAATTATTTTTTGTAGTAAGAATCCGCTATTCAGTAATATTATTAAAATATATGAGTGCATATTGATTGGTATTCTCACAACAAATGAGAAGAACGAAGTTATTTGTCAAGTATCTACTTTCGAAACCAGATGTGTAGGATTTATGACATGGCACTTAAGAAAGGTTTCAGACCTGTACTGGGAAATAACATTACGAATTCTTCCTAAAAACATTTTCTACACTTATAAAGACGTATGTAAGAATTTGCAAGAGATTATTTAATCAAATTAGTATAAATATGACTTAGATTTTGTGTGTCTACCCTATGATTTACAGATTTGGGGTCCCGTTTTATGTGAATCATCTCCAGGATAGATCTTTTATAATAATTGGTTTCCTTAGTTAAGATATTAACATTTTTGTAATCAAATTGATGGTTATAATCAAAGCAATGCTTAGCAAGGGCGGTGGAATTTTCTAAGTTGTTATTTCTTGTGCTATATTTATGGCCGTACATTCTTTTTTGTAAATATTGTTTAGAGATTCCAGTATAGGTTCCATCACAATCTAAACAATTCAATTTATACACTGTGTGGGTTTGTTTATCTTTGGGTATTAACGGTTTTAGATTTGAGAAATATTTCCCAACACAGTTAGTAGGTTTATGCGCAACATTTATATCGTACTTTTTCAAACATTTTTTGATTTTCTCTGAGGTCTCCGGAATGTAAGGTAGAGTTATAAAATTGTCTGTATTACCTTTTATGTTATTTTTATTAGACGAACCATTATAGATTTTGTTTATTCTTTCTTTAATGATAGGATTGAAAAAAGTTTTTGGGTAGCCATTCAATTCTAGTGTAGTACGAACAATTTTTAAATTTTTGGGGCGGTCATCTGCGTGGGACAATTTTATCGCGCGATCTGTAAGGCTGTTTATGACACTTTTTTTATAACAAGCTGGTGCAACGGAATTGAAGTGAAGATAACGTTGAGACCATACTTCTTTAGTAAACCAAGAGGTTTTTATTTTTCCATCAGCATCATGCCTAATGTTCATATCAAGGAAATTTATGTTATTGTTTAATTCTATTTCACAAGTGAATTGAAGTTTACAGTGAAAATTGTTAAATTTATCAATTACGTATTGAATTTTATCGTTGGGAACACACATAAGGCAATCGTCTACATACCGTTTAAAGAATATAGGCCGAAAATCTAATGAACTCATAACAGATTCCTCTAGGCACTCCATAACGAGGTTAGCATTGGTAGCTGAAATAGGAGATCCCATTGCTGTGCCGAATATTTGTCCAAAAAATTGCTCACCATACTGAAAGTATGTGCATTCTAAACAAAATTTTACAGCATTTATAAATTCCGATTGGTCTAGAGGTGTGTGGTTTTTAATCTCTGCCCAACGTTTTTTGATGCTATTCAATGCCAAAACAACAGGTATATTTGTAAATAAAGAAACAACGTCCAAGGAAATCAGTTGATGGTTTACGGGAACGGATTGATTTTTTATAAATTCATTAAAGTGCCATGAATCTTTTACATGGAATTCATTTTTTCCTATTATATTATTGATAGATTTTGATAGAAATTTTGATAAATTGTAAGTGGGCGCTCCAATATTACTAACAATGGGTCTTAGAGGTATATCATTTTTATGCAGTTTGGGAAGCCCATAGATATAAGGTGCTAGCCCATTATGGCAAATTAATTTATTTTTTAATTCAATAGGGATTATCTTATTCTTATGCCATTTATTTATCAATTTATTCATGTTGTTTTGTACTGATAAAGTAGGATCAGATTTTAATTTTTTATAAGTTGTTTCATCATTTAAAAGGTTTCCTATTTTGTTTTCATAGTCATTTCTATGCAATATGACGGTTTTATTACATTTATCCGTGTTCAAAACTAATATTTGAGGGTTAGCATCTAAGAAATCTTTTGTTATTTTTGAATGATAGTTAAAACGATTCTTTGCAATCCCTACTTCTGCCTTCTGTTTGTTCTTTTTGTTTGTCAAGATGTTGCAAACTTTGTTTCTAATTTCGTTTTTCTCTTCTACATTTTTATTCCTAATTCCGCATTCTAAATTTGCAATAATATTATCGATAGGCAGTTTATTATTGTTATTAGGCAATGCAAATTTCGGACCTAAACTTAACGTGTGCTGCACCTCATCCGGAATTTTTATGTCAGTTAGATTTTTCAACCATTGTTCATTGATATTCTTTTTTTCATATGTTACGTCTTTCATTAAATTATTTATCTTTTTAGATTGAATGGCTTTGATTTTGTTGAAATTTTTTTCGAAATTGTTATGCTGAATTTGAAAAAATTGCGATATAAAGTTGCTATCAAAATTTTGATGACAGGTTTGTTTAACCAGTTTGATTTTGTTTTCAACCTCAGCTACAATTGCACATGCTTCTTTAATGCACAGGTTCAAACAGTTTTTATCAAAAGAATTTAATAATTTTGCGTACGCCTTCTTATTTAGCACCTTGCTAAACATATTCTCCTTTGATTTAGATATTATGAAATTTGGATAAACTTGCAAATTCCTACATCTTACCAGAAATATTCTACGATTCTTCTCTCTTGCTAGTATCTTCATTAACTTTCCGTATTCCTTCAAAACTTTAGGATAGGTGGTTGTTCCTTCCATATTAAGGCTTATATCCCAGCCGAAATAATAATAAGATTCTTGACCCAGTATGAATTATATATAAAAATTCTCGGGAAATAGGTCACAATAACACTTTGTTTTAACTATTCGTCTTTACGTACGTTTCGGTCTCACGACCATCATCAGAAGACTCACTATGTCTAAAAAGGGGGTTTATTAAAACTAATTATAAAACAAGCGTCCAAATCGCACAATTTAACTTCAATTAAAAGAGCCCACGCCGTCGAAACGAACAGAACCACGAATAATCGAAATTGTATCGTCAGAATTAATGTATAAAAAATTATTTTTTGTAGTAAGAATCCGCTATTCAGTTATATTATTAAAATATATGAGTGCATATTGATTGGTATTCTCACAACAAATGAGAAGAACGAAGTTATTTGTCAAGTATCTACTTTCGAAACCAGATGTGTAGGATTTATGACATGGCACTTAAGAAAGGTTTCAGACCTGTACTGGGAAATAACATTACGAATTCTTCCTAAAAACATTTTCTACACTTATAAAGACGTATGTAAGAATTTGCAAGAGATTATTTAATCAAATTAGTATAAATATGACTTAGATTTTGTGTGTCTACCCTATGATTTACAGATTTGGGGTCCCGTTTTATGTGAATCATCTCCAGGATAGATCTTTTATAATAATTGGTTTCCTTAGTTAAGATATTAACATTTTTGTAATCAAATTGATGGTTATAATCAAAGCAATGCTTAGCAAGGGCGGTGGAATTTTCTAAGTTGTTATTTCTTGTGCTATATTTATGGCCATACATTCTTTTTTGTAAATATTGTTTAGAGATTCCAGTATAGGTTCCATCACAATCTAAACAATTCAATTTATACACTGTGTGGGTTTGTTTATCTTTGGGTATTAACGGTTTTAGATTTGAGAAATATTTCCCAACACAGTTAGTAGGTTTATGCGCAACATTTATATCGTACTTTTTCAAACATTTTTTGATTTTCTCTGAGGTCTCCGGAATGTAAGGTAGAGTTATAAAATTGTCTGTATTACCTTTTATGTTATTTTTATTAGACGAACCATTATAGATTTTGTTTATTCTTTCTTTAATGATAGGATTGAAAAAAGTTTTTGGGTAGCCATTCAATTCTAGTGTAGTACGAACAATTTTTAAATTTTTGGGGCGGTCATCTGCGTGGGACAATTTTATCTCGCGATCTGTAAGGCTGTTTATGACACTTTTTTTATAACAAGCTGGTGCAACGGAATTGAAGTGAAGATAACGTTGAGACCATACTTCTTTAGTAAACCAAGAGGTTTTTATTTTTCCATCAGCATCATGCCTAATGTTCATATCAAGGAAATTTATGTTATTGTTTAATTCTATTTCACAAGTGAATTGAAGTTTACAGTGAAAATTGTTAAATTTATGAATTACATATTGAATTTTATCGTTGGGAACACACATAAGGCAATCGTCTACATACCGTTTAAAGAATACAGGCCGAAAATCTAATGAACTCATAACAGATTCCTCTAGGCACTCCATAACGAGGTTAGCAATGGTAGCTGAAATAGGAGATCCCATTGCTGTGCCGAATATTTGTCCAAAAAATTGCTCACCATACTGAAAGTATGTGCATTCTAAACAAAATTTTACAGCATTTATAAATTCCGATTGGTCTAGAGGTGTGTGGTTTTTAATCTCTGCCCAACGTTTTTTGATGCTATTCAATGCCAAAACAACAGGTATATTTGTAAATAAAGAAACAACGTCCAAGGAAATCAGTTGATGGTTTACGGGTACGGATTGATTTTTTATAAATTCATTAAAGTGCCATGAATCTTTTACATAGAATTCATTTTTTCCTATTATATTATTGATAGATTTTGATAGAAATTTTGATAAATTGTAAGTGGGCGCTCCAATATTACTAACAATGGGTCTTAGAGGTATATCATTTTTATGCAGTTTGGGAAGCCCATAGATATAAGGTGCTAGCCCATTATGGCAAATTAATTTATTTTTTAATTCAATAGGGATTATCTTATTCTTATGCCATTTATTTATCAATTTATTCATGTTGTTTTGTACTGATAAAGTAGGATCAGATTTTAATTTTTTATAAGTTGTTTCATCATTTAAAAGGTTTCCTATTTTGTTTTCATAGTCATTTCTATGCATTATGACGTTTTATTACATTTATCCGTGTTCAAAACTAATATTTGAGGGTTAGCATCTAAGAAATCTTTTGTTATTTTTGAATGATAGTTAAAACGATTCTTTGCAATCCCTACTTCTGCCTTCTGTTTGTTCTTTTTGTTTGTCAAGATGTTGCAAACTTTGTTTCTAATTTCGTTTTTCTCTTCTACATTTTTATTCCTAATTCCGCATTCTAAATTTGCAATAATTTTATCGATAGGCAGTTTATTATTGTTATTAGGCAATGCAAATTTCGGACCTAAACTTAACGTGTGCTGCACCTCATCCGGAATTTTTATGTCAGTTAGATTTTTCAACCATTGTTCATTGATATTCTTTTTTTCATATGTTACGTCTTTCATTAAATTATTTATCTTTTTAGATTGAATGGCTTTGATTTTGTTGAAATTTTTTTCGAAATTGTTATGCTGAATTTGAAAAAATTGCGATATAAAGTTGCTATCAAAATTTTGATGACAGGTTTGTTTAACCAGTTTGATTTTGTTTTCAACCTCAGCTACAATTGCACATGCTTCTTTAATGCACAGGTTCAAACAGTTTTTATGAAAAGAATTTAATAATTTTGCGTACGCTTTCTTATTTAGCACCTTGCTAAACATATTCTCCTTTGATTTAGATATTATGAAATTTGGATAAACTTGCAAATTCCTACATCTTACCAGAAATATTCTACGATTCTTCTCTCTTGCTAGTATCTTCATTAACTTTCCGTATTCCTTCAAAACTTTAGGATAGGTGGTTGTTCCTTCCATATTAAGGCTTATATCCCAGCCGAAATAATAATAAGATTCTTGACCCAGTATGAATTATATATAAAAATTCTCGGGAAATAGGTCACAATAACACTTTGTTTTAACTATTCGTCTTTACGTACGTTTCGGTCTCACGACCATCATCAGAAGACTCACTATGTCTAAAAAGGGGGTTTATTAAAACTAATTATAAAACAAGCGTCCAAATCGCACAATTTAACTTCAATTAAAAGAGCCCACGCCGTCGAAACGAACAGAACCACGAATAATCGAAATTGTATCGTCAGAATTAATGTATAAAAAATTATTTTTTGTAGTAAGAATCCGCTATTCAGTAATATTATTAAAATATATGAGTGCATATTGATTGGTATTCTCACAACAAATGAGAAGAACGAAGTTATTTGTCAAGTATCTACTTTCGAAACCAGATGAGTAGGATTTATGACATGGCACTTAAGAAAGGTTTCAGACCTGTACTGGGAAATAACATTACGAATTCTTCCTAAAAACATTTTCTACACTTATAAAGACGTATGTAAGAATTTGCAAGAGATTATTCAATCAAATTAGTATAAATATGACTTAGATTTTGTGTGTCTACCCTATGATTTACAGATTTGGGGTCCCGTTTTATGTGAATCATCTCCAGGATAGATCTTTTATAATAATTGGTTTCCTTAGTTAAGATATTAACATTTTTGTAATCAAATTGATGGTTATAATCAAAGCAATGCTTAGCAAGGGCGGTGGAATTTTCTAAGTTGTTATTTCTTGTGCTATATTTATGGCCGTACATTCTTTTTTGTAAATATTGTTTAGAGATTCCAGTATAGGTTCCATCACAATCTAAACAATTCAATTTATACACTGTGTGGGTTTGTTTATCTTTGGGTATTAACGGTTTTAGATTTGAGAAATATTTCCCAACACAGTTAGTAGGTTTATGCGCAACATTTATATCGTACTTTTTCAAACATTTTTTGATTTTCTCTGAGGTCTCCGGAATGTAAGGTAGAGTTATAAAATTGTCTGTATTACCTTTTATGTTATTTTTATTAGACGAACCATTATAGATTTTGTTTATTCTTTCTTTAATGATAGGATTGAAAAAAGTTTTTGGGTAGCCATTCAATTCTAGTGTAGTACGAACAATTTTTAAATTTTTGGGGCGGTCATCTGCGTGGGACAATTTTATCGCGCGATCTGTAAGGCTGTTTATGACACTTTTTTTATAACAAGCTGGTGCAACGGAATTGAAGTGAAAATAACGTTGAGACCATACTTCTTTAGTAAACCAAGAGGTTTTTATTTTTCCATCAGCATCATGCCTAATGTTCATATCAAGGAAATTTATGTTATTGTTTAATTCTATTTCACAAGTGAATTGAAGTTTACAGTGAAAATTGTTAAATTTATGAATTACATATTGAATTTTATCGTTGGGAACACACATAAGGCAATCGTCTACATACCGTTTAAAGAATACAGGCCGAAAATCTAATGAACTCATAACAGATTCCTCTAGGCACTCCATAACGAGGTTAGCAATGGTAGCTGAAATAGGAGATCCCATTGCTGTGCCGAATATTTGTCCAAAAAATTGCTCACCATACTGAAAGTATGTGCATTCTAAACAAAATTTTACAGCATTTATAAATTCCGATTGATCTAGAGGTGTGTGGTTTTTAATCTCTGCCCAACGTTTTTTGATGCTATTCAATGCCAAAACAACAGGTATATTTGTAAATAAAGAAACAACGTCCAAGGAAATCAGTTAACTAACTGACATAAAAATTCCGGATGAGGTGCAGCACACGTTAAGTTTAGGTCCGAAATTTGCATTGCCTAATAACAATAATAAACTGCCTATCGATAATATTATTGCAAATTTAGAATGCGGAATTAGGAATAAAAATGTAGAAGAGAAAAACGAAATTAGAAACAAAGTTTGCAACATCTTGACAAACAAAAAGAACAAACAGAAGGCAGAAGTAGGGATTGCAAAGAATCGTTTTAACTATCATACAAAAATAACAAAAGATTTCTTAGATGCTAACCCTCAAATATTAGTTTTGAACGCGGATAAATGTAATAAAACCGTCATAATGCATAGAAATGACTATGAAAACAAAATAGGAAACCTTTTAAATGATGAAACAACTTATAAAAAATTAAAATCTGATCCTACTTTATCAGTACAAAACAACATGAATAAATTGATAAATAAATGGCATAAGAATAAGATAATCCCTATTGAATTAAAAAATAAATTAATTTGCCATAATGGGCTAGCACCTTATATCTATGGGCTTCCCAAACTGCATAAAATGATATACCTCTAAAACCCATTGTTAGTAATATTGGAGCGCCCACTTACAATTTATCAAAATTTCTATCAAAATCTATCAATAATATAATAGGAAAAAATGAATTCTATGTAAAAGATTCATGGCACTTTAATGAATTTATAAAAAATCAATCCGTACCCGTAAACCATCAACTGATTTCCTTGGACGTTGTTTCTTTATTTACAAATATACCTGTTGTTTTGGCATTGAATAGCATCAAAAAACGTTGGGCAGAGATTAAAAACCACACACCTCTAGACCAATCGGAATTTATAAATGCTGTAAAATTTTGTTTAGAATGCACATACTTTCAGTATGGTGAGCAATTTTTTGGACAAATATTCGGCACAGCAATGGGATCTCCTATTTCAGCTACCATTGCTAACCTCGTTATGGAGTGCCTAGAGGAATCTGTTATGAGTTCATTAGATTTTCGGCCTGTATTCTTTAAACGGTATGTAGACGATTGCCTTATGTGTGTTCCCAACGATAAAATTCAATACGTAATTGATAAATTTAACAATTTTCACTGTAAACTTCAATTCACTTGTGAAATAGAATTAAACAATAACATAAATTTCCTTGATATGAACATTAGGCATGATGCTGATGGAAAAATAAAAACCTCTTGGTTTACTAAAGAAGTATGGTCTCAACGTTATTTTCACTTCAATTCCGTTGCACCAGCTTGTTATAAAAAAAGTGTCATAAACAGCCTTACAGATCGCGCGATAAAATTGTCCCACGCAGATGACCGCCCCAAAAATTTAAAAATTGTTCGTACTACACTAGAATTGAATGGCTACCCAAAAACTTTTTTCAATCCTATCATTAAAGAAAGAATAAACAAAATCTATAATGGTTCGTCTAATAAAAATAACATAAAAGGTAATACAGACAATTTTATAACTCTACCTTACATTCCGGAGACCTCAGAGAAAATCAAAAAATGTTTGAAAAAGTACGATATAAATGTTGCGCATAAACCTACTAACTGTGTTGGGAAATATTTCTCAAATCTAAAACCGTTAATACCCAAAGATAAACAAACCCACACAGTGTATAAATTGAATTGTTTAGATTGTGATGGAACCTATACTGGAATCTCTAAACAATATTTACAAAAAAGAATGTACGGCCATAAATATAGCACAAGAAATAACAACTTAGAAAATTCCACCGCCCTTGCTAAGCATTGCTTTGATTATAACCATCAATTTGATTATAAAAATGTTAATATCTTAACTAAGGAAACCAATTATTATAAAAGATCTATCCTGGAGATGATTCACATAAAACGGGACCCCAAATCTGTAAATCATAGGGTAGACACACAAAATCTAAGTCATATTTATACTAATTTGATTAAATAATCTCTTGCAAATTCTTACATACGTCTTTATAAGTGTAGAAAATGTTTTTAGGAAGAATTCGTAATGTTATTTCCCAGTACAGGTCTGAAACCTTTCTTAAGTGCCATGTCATAAATCCTACACATCTGGTTTCGAAAGTAGATACTTGACAAATAACTTCGTTCTTCTCATTTGTTGTGAGAATACCAATCAATATGCACTCATATATTTTAATAATATTACTGAATAGCGGATTCTTACTACAAAAAATAATTTTTTATACATTAATTCTGACGATACAATTTCGATTATTCGTGGTTCTGTTCGTTTCGACGGCGTGGGCTCTTTTAATTGAAGTTAAATTGTGCGATTTGGACGCTTGTTTTATAATTAGTTTTAATAAACCCCCTTTTTAGACATAGTGAGTCTTCTGATGATGGTCGTGAGACCGAAACGTACGTAAAGACGAATAGTTGAAACAAAGTGTTATTGTGACCTATTTCCCGAGAATTTTTATATATAATAAACATAAATGAAAATAATAATGAAATGAAATCAAAGGAGAAAAATGGAACAAATATACAAATAAAATATAAATTAAAGCAGTCCCACAAACAAAAATGTGAATTGAATTTTATCGAAATTGAAACATTTTAATTTATATAAATATTCCGTTATTTAAATATATATGAAAAAATGTTTTCAAAAAAGCTGTGTCTGAAAACTATCTGTTTCAAACTGGAACAATCGTATTTTCTATCCAGATACAATTTTAAAGCTATTTCAGCTGAACGACTTATCAGAACAAAAGAGAGGTATAATATTCGATACATTTTCAGATTGTAAAATTATTTCATTCGATTTCCCTTTAAATTTTGATGTTTCATGTTTTTATATCTTACAGAATTTGTTTTTGAATTAATTTTTATTGGAGGTGTCTATTCTTATTTTCCTTTTCATACTATAAAATTTATTATAACACATGTTTGTTGCTTGTCACAGACAGGATTTAAATAAACTTTCAAATGTAGTATTGTTAGTAATTGCAAATTCTTGTTTAATTCAAATTAAACCTAATTATTTATGTATACATTGCTTCAATCTTCAATGTATATTAAAACGACTTTCCATATAGTAAGTAGGCCTTGTTAAATGTTAAATCTATTTTAGTTCATATGTTGACGGTTACTAGGTGATCAGAAAATTAATTTGAAGAGTTGTTGTTGTCAGGTTGGATAATAACGTTTACCGAAATATGTATTCTGTCTATTCGTGACGAAGATGTAGGAGGTGTAGAATTTGTAAAACCTAGTTTGTATTTGTGTATGTATCTCCAGCAATCTTGAAAGTCAAATCGTGAACATCTCAAATGTTGCAAGAGTCGGGTTTCTTTCTCTCAATCGCCGCCTATAATAACTTTTTCTCTTGCTTTTCAGTCTCCACACGTGATGGTGCAATTTACGTCAACTTACATTTTCACATTTCATTTCGCCAAAGAACGAAAAGTCATGTTGAGAATGGAGTCTGTGGCAGTATAACTCAAAGACCCGTGGCTTATCAGGAAGCGTCTGTTCTTTACCATCCCAAAAGTACAGGTGGAAGTGGTGTCCCCAGCCATTGTTATAGAATCGAAATTGGCAAACGTAGTCCTTTTCTCACAAGAAGTGCAAAAATGTGAGCTGAAAAATCAAATCCTGTTCCTGCATGCCTTCTCCGGGTGCAATACCTCAGCTTATAACTTATAAGGGCTAAATCAGGAGTTGGGACATAACGTAGAATTGTTCCTTGGACTTCAGAATAGGTGCGTGAGGCAGGCAAGACATTTTCCTGGCAGTGAATGGAGCTATCGCAAACAGAACATTTCTAAATCATCGGAAGTTCATATATGCTTCCAGAAAAATGGTAGAAAAATAAAACAAGATTCTGCTTCTTTTCCTCCATTCGAAGATGCTAGAAGGTTACATTGTTTGTTTGCTGATAGTGAATGTATTGTTTGTATCTCAATATAAATTGATTTAGATTATATGAAAGAATAACTTCTTTGTTTTTATACCACTTTTATTAATAATAACTTGAAAACGTAACTATAGTTTCAACACCGAAGTGCCATTATCAAACAATTAGAAAATTATGAAGAATTTAATGAAACAGTTCAAGTATAAATAGAGTAGAGTAAAGTAGGATTGAGATTAAGGGATCAACGGAAATTCCAAAAACAGGTAGATTCTAGGAAAGTACAATATTACATAGTAAACATAGTAACAATTTGTGAATTAGTGTGATTATAATTTAATATTCTACGAATTATTTTACTAATTTTGGTACAGATACGTAGATGATGTACTTGCCTTCTTCAAAGGCACATCCAGACAATTAAATTCCTTTCTTTCATTTATTAACCAACTTCACCAAAAAATTGAATTCACGTTAGAAACAGGAAAAGACAAAACAATAAACTTTTTGGATTTAACACTAATACGTGACCATAATAGAATAACCTTCAATATCTACAGGAAACCCACTTGTACAGACATCACTATTCCGAACTCATCGTTTAGCCCTCGTAGCCATAAATTAGCAGCATATCACTCAATGATCCATAGAGCATTTTCGATACCATTGTCAAAAGAACACCTCACCATTGAGTTGAACACGATAAAACGAATAGCCATCACCAATGGTTCTCCGGTAGATCAAATAATTAAACTAATAAATCGCAAACAACAACAATTAACTTTCTATAAAATTTATCATCGTATAAAACACATAGATGTAACCACTAAATTCATCTCTTTGACATATTTTGGTACAGTAAGCGAACATATTGCTAACATTTCATCACGCCATAATTTTAAAATCAGTTTCAAACCTCAAAATAAACTTTGCCATCTTATAAACAACGCCAAAGACAAAACGAATAAACATAGAAAACCTGGAGTTTATAAGATGATTTGCCCTGACTGTGATGACTTTTATATAGGTAGAACTTGTCGTAATTTCAAATTAAGATACGAAGAACATTTTCGCTCGTTTAGACTCAACAAAACTGACTCAACCTTTGCTAATCATTTTTTACAAACTGGTCATAATTTCCCTAATTTAGATAGCCTAAGCATTTTACATAACCAAACCAGAGGTTTTAAATTGGGTACATTAGAATCAATAGAAATTTATAAAGGTGTCAAAAACTCTAATAAAAATATGCTCAATGATCAGTTAGACCTATATCAAAGTGATCTTTTCATGTGTCTTTCAAACCGCTCTTAAAATAATTCTTGGAATATTAAATTATAATCACACTAATTCGCTGATTGTTACTATGTTTACTATACTGTACTTTCCTAGGATCTACCTGTTTTTGGAACTTCCGTTGATCCCTTAATCTCAACCCTACTTTACTCTACTCTATTTATACTTGAACTGTTTCATTGATTTCTTCATAATTTTCTAATTGTTTGATAATGGCACTTCGGTGTTGAAACTATAGTTACGTTTTCACGTTATTACTAATAAAAGTGGTATAAAAACAAAGTAGTTATTCTTTCATATAATCAAAATGATAAATTACCATAAACTAACGGCTTCCACCATCGATTTCTTAAAATGATTTATATTTTCATTCATTATTGCACCAACAATATGACATGCTGACCAATATTTCATTCCTCATAGACTGTACAGGGTGCATCAGAGGAAATGGAAATATTATAGTGATATGTCTAGTAATCCAAAATAAGGAAAATAAGCTCGTATATTCAATTCTGATTTCCATGTCTTCCAGAGATACTTTAACTAATTGTAATTCAAAAACTAGAGGAAAATTTATCACAAAATAAAAAAAATGAACAACAAATAACATTAATTCACTACAAATTTTCAGTACACTTATTTGTGCGTTTATAAATTGAACTAGTAGCGAGTTTTAGTGAACAATGATTCGTTCTAATGAACGCTGCATCATTAAGAATGCGATCTAGCAACGCATCCCGTATGTTCACTCGTGTAGCATAATCCAACGAGTTCATCCATCTCCAAAGACAAAAATCTAAGGGAGTGAGATCCGGTTATCTCGGTGGCCAAGTGTGCCACCGTCAATTCAGCCATCGCCAGTATGAGTATTCAGAGAATTTTTCATCATGTTGGAAGATAATACGTAGTCGAATATTCAAAGGTACTTCGTCTAATATTTCCCCTAAATGATCTTTCAAAAAATGTAAATAACCTTCCTCAGTAAGACACAGTACTACCATTACAGAAACCATAAGCAGCCATCATATCTTAATTTTTACATTCTCAAAATCTAGCACAACTGTCAATTTTACGACATTTGCCCACTTGATATTGTGTTCCAAATTGTCATTTGGGATCATGTTATCAAAGTTAACTTGATTAACTTTTTGAAACGAGAAACCTAATTATCTTTGAAACAATTGAAAATCGGACTTGAACATTTTATTTTGGCTTGCTAGACATGAAGACATAAGATTAAAATATTTCCATTTTCTCCCGAAACACCTTTCATACTGTGACTTATAGACATTTGAAGAATAAGAATTTTTAATATGTTTTCGTAAAACCGTTGAAAATAGTTTTTATGAATCGTTTTTTTTTAACCACACTGCCTCTATAATATGTCACGTATATTTTTTTTAATTTAGTACAGTTGGGTTTTTGAGGGTACCAAATGATCCGAAGTTATCGGTTTTTCAGTTAGTTATAAAGTTATAAGATTTCACCGTTATATTTTTTGCGTCTTTCCATATATTTTCTGGTGTTGAATTTCGTTCTGCATAAGGAAGCTACTCTTGTTAGAATCGAGAAAAATTGACAGTTTTCGAGAAAACGGCAATATAATGCAAGTGAGTCAAGTATCAATTCTCCTTGAAGTATTTATTCTGTATCGAGTGAGCGTGTGCCGATCTGTGTTTTTGCGCTGAATGAACGCCGAAAGAGTAAAAATAATATTCATTTGTACTTCCCAACTCAATTTTATTACTACTGATTTGAACGGTTTAGATTCAATGCAGACAACGAAAGCAAATAACAAAATTGAGAGAACACATAAAAGAAATCTTTTTACTAACGAGAATAATGTTTCGCTCCAGAGATTGAGGCAATTGAGGATTATCCCTACATATTGAAAACATTAATCATTCTCCGTCTCAGATGCTTTATTGGATTTATTTGTTTCGTACACCTTCTGTGTTCTCAACCCTGCAAAATGTAGGGAGGTGAGGTCGGGAAATAGAAATAATTAAAATAATCATTATTATTGATTTCTCAAGTAATGTGCATTCATTCTACCCAAAATCACAAATTGACACAACCCTTCTTCTTAAAGAACAAATACTTTGAGGAGAAATGTTACTCGACTTAGTTGCATTATATTGTTTTTTTCTTCAAAACGGTAAATTTTCCGAGATTCTAACAAGAATACATTCTTTTTAGGTAGAATGAAATATCACTTCCTACAATGTATAAAACGATGTGAAAAAATATGTATTCATAATTTAAAAAAATATGCGTTACATATTGTAGAAGCTGTGGTGGAAAAACGATTTATAGAAAACATCTTTGACTCCCTGTATAATGAGAACGCATAACGATAGATCTCTTCTGAAACACCTTGCATGGAAAACAGTTCTAAGAAGATCAACTCTCAAAGCTTGATGAGACTTCAAATAAGAGGATAATTCTCACTCTTTTCTTCCCAGGGCTTCAAACTCTTACCTGAAAACTCCCATTTGGAAAATTCACGATAGAACTACACAAAGAAAACTTATGATACTCAACTAAATTGTGAGATATATTGTGAGATAATGTTAGATATTGTGTCTCCGCTGTAATAAATGTGACACACATCCTGCTAATAGTGGGGAGAAATCATCATAATCCATTCTCTATCGCGGTTTTCTGGATAATTTTAATGGCTTAGCAGACTTTTTTCAAATCTTTAATGTTTAATATTCAGATGTGAGAAATGTAAGAACGTCTATTCGTAAAGAAAGCTGAACACCTCCTTTGAGCCAGCAAACTCACAACAATAAAGTTGAGAAACTTCAGCAAATAGCATTGTCCAATAATTTGATTTCTAAATAAAGAAGGAAATGGAACGCGACCAACTAACCAAATTAGAGCCATTACCTTCAAATACTTCAATAAAATGCAAAAGTTTCACTTATCATCGTTTAGTAATTATTAAATTTCATAATTTGTTTTCTAAATTCACAATATAACCAGTTTATAGATGTAAGAACAAGCTTAAAATGGTTTAGGCAACAACTTTGATAAAGTTTCTGACAGATCCGGGATTTACAAAATCGATTGTAAGTGATGTTAAAATGCTATGTGGATCAAACTAAAACGTAAATTCTAAGTTGGTATAAAGAACATTTTGCCCATATGACATGAATGTTACAGTTCAACTACTGAGTGACTGAAGAGGATCGATATTCAAATAAAAACCGGTATGATGCATTCTTGAAATGATTAACCAAGCCAGAAAGTGATAGATACACATTGCCACAAACAAAAGGAGCTGCCCGCAACAATACTTTTTCAGAGTTTGTAATAACAGTCATGTATCTCAAGCAATCTTGAAAGTCAAATCGTGGACATCTCAAAATGTTTTTTGCAATAGTCGGATTTCTTTCTCTCGATCCGTATCGATCAAGGTTTGAATATAGGGTGCAATTGAATTCGCTACTTGCTGTTCAGTCTCCACATGCGATGGTTCAATTGATAACAACTTGCTTCACGTTTCCACATTTCATTTCGTAAATGAACAGAAAATTATGTTGAAAATGTAGTCTGTGGCAGGAGAACCAAAAGCTCCTATGGGTTATCAAGAGGTACCTGTTCCTTGCCATCCCAGGTACAGATGGAAAGTATTCACTGCCAGGAAAATGTCTTGCTTGCCTTAGCCACCTATTTTGGAGTGAGAGGTGAATTTGTGAACACTTCTGCGATATGTGCCAACTCCTGATTTTGCTGTAGCACCTTGATAAACTTAATTTTAGCCCTTATAAGTTATAAAATGTGGTATCGCACCCAGAGAGAGGATGAAGGAACAGGATTTGATCTTTTAGCTCACATTTTTTGCACTTCTTGTGAGAGAAAGACTACCTTACAACTGCCGTTTCCACATAAAGAAGTTTTTTCTTTTGGAGTCAAGGATATTAGCAACACAGGAAAATCATAGTCCTCAATTATGATTACGACGTTGTCATGAGATGATGAATTTTTAACCTGTGTTAACAATCACAGTGTCAGCATAACCATTACTTTGACAAAATCTTATACCAACTACCGTTTTGGAAGTGAATTGAGATGAGCTTTATCGGTCTTTTTCTTTTTGCAAGTTTGGCAATTCCGAGGTCGAACTTCTCTGTTGAAGCTACACAAAAATGAGTTGGACGGAAAATTCATCCTTATCTACCAAAAATACTATCGTGGTACTCAGGACTTTCCAGCTATCATCAGAGTAAGCCCTTAGTTTTCGATAAATTTTTGAAAAGTGGCCAAAAATGCAAGATGACTGCGCGAGTTCCTCTAACAACACCACCACCGGAAAATTGAAGTATGTTAAACAGGAGCCCCTGATATTGGGCTGTAACATACTAGTAGATGAGGTAAGATGCAAATGGCATGAAGATTAATTGTCAATAATTTACCTTCCCGCCAATTTTTAATGTTTATTAGGTAATTCATGCTTTCTTCTAACCTCCGCTGTATACATTATCATCATGTCATCTGCGGATACAATCAAGTTCCTAACAATATCTACATGAAAAAGTTATTTAAGGATACATTTAAACATGCATGCCAGAGAGAATTGGACAAAGTATTGTTCCCTGTGATATCTTTTATTCAGATGCATCTGTATTACTCATTTATTTATTGTTTATCTGTTACAGTTATCGATATACACTGCGATAGAAGTAAAATAATATTCAAAGCTTGAAGAGACTCCAAAGGAAGACAAATTCTTGTAAAAGCAATCACAATCTCACCAGATCATTTGAAAGCCGTCACGTGAATTTATTGTTTGTATCTCATTGAAAAATGATTTCTATTTGATTTCATTATTGCACCAACAATATGAAATGTTGACCGTCATTCCATCTTTCAGACTGTACAAGGTGCTTTAGAGAAAGAGATAACATATACAGAGTGTTTCGGGAGGAAATGGAAATATTATAATGATATATCTAGGAAGCCAAAGTAAGGAAAATAAGCTCATATATTCAAGTATGATTTTCACTTGTTTCAGAGATAATTTGATTAATTGTAATTTAAAAACTAAAGAAAATTTATTACAAAACTAACAAAACATAACAAAAAACAAAAGAAGAAGTGAAGGATAGGAATGCAATCTAGTAACGCATCCCTTGTGTCCACTTGTGTAGTATAGACCAAAGAGTTCATCCATCCCCAAAGACAAAAATGTACGGGAGTGACATCCCGTCAGTTCAGCGATCGCCGATATGTGTATTCAGAAAATGCTACATCATGTTGGAAGATAATATGTGGTCGAATATTCGAAGGTTCTTCTTTCAATATTTCCTCTTAATGATCTTCCTAAGAATTTGAATAACCTACCTCAGTAAGACACAGTACCATTACAGAAACAATAAACAGCCATCATATCTTCATTTTTACATTCTCATAAAACTAGCACAACTGTCACTTCTTACTACATTTGCCTATTTAATATTGTGTTGCAAATTGTCAATTGGGTCCACGTTTTATCAAAGTTAACTTGATTAACTTTTCTAAAAGAGAAACCTAATTACGTCTGAAACAATTGAAAATCGGACTTGAACATGTTAGCTTATTTTGGTTTCCTAGACATAAAAACATGTGACTAAAATATTTTCATTTTCTCCTGAAACACCCTAAATACCGTCGCTTATAGAGATTTGAAAAATAATAATTTCTCATGTTTTCGTAAAACAAAACCGTTAAAATTGTTTTTATGAATCGTTTTCGCCCCACCTACTGCTTTTATAATTGAGGATTACATCTATGTATTAAAAACATCAATTATTTTCCGTATCAGATGCTCTATTGAATTAATTTGTTTCGTACACCTTCTGTGTTCTCAACACTACAAAATCTAGGGAAGTGGAGTAGAAATTTCTTAAGTAATGCGCATTCATTCAACGCAAAATCAAAAATTGACACAACCGTACATCTTATAGAACAAATACTTTGAGGAGAAATGTTACTTGAGTTAGTTGCATTATATTGTTTTTCTAAGACGGTAAATTTCTCGTGATTCTAACAAGACTGCATTCTTTATGAAGAATGAAATTCCACACCACAAAATATATAAAATGATGCAAGAAAATATATATTCATAATTTTAAAAAATATGCGTTACATATTTTAGTAGCTGTGGTGAGAAATCGATTGATAGAAAAAATCTATGTCGCCCTGTATAATGAGAAAAATAGACGATAGACCCTCTTCTAAAACACCTTGCATGGAGAACTGTTATAAAATGAGCAACCTTGAAAGCTTGATGAGACTTCAAATAAGAGGATAATTCTCACTCTTTTCTTACCAGGGCATCAAACTCTTACCTGAAAACTCTCATTTGGAAAATTCACAATAGAACTACACAAAGCAAACCGAAATTCTCTTTATGATATTCAACTAAATTGTGAAATGTATGTGAGATAATGTTAGATATTGTTTTTCCGCTAAAATGAAGTTGACACACATCCTGCTGATAGTGAGGAGAAATCATCATAATCCATCCTCTATTGCGGTTTTGATGGATAATTTTGTTGGTGTGGCAAACTTCGGTGAATTTTTTCAAATCTTTAATGTTTTATATTTAGATGTGAGAAATGTAAGAATGTCTATTCGTAAAGAGAGCTAAACACCTCCCATGAGCCAGCAAAATTACAACAACGAACTTGAGAAACTTCAGCAAATAGAATTGGTGAATGGTTTCTACAAATCTTTGATCAATAATCGGATATTGAATTTAATTCTGTTTCGATTGGTCTTAAGTCGTAATAATGAATACCTAAATGTGTGATAACTATCTTTTAATTTTGCATACCCTGACTTATAAGGAAGGATACCGTGATTGGAATCGAGGTTGGTTATTTCAATGTCTTGAGCCATGTCGAGAGCCGTCACGGCTAGTACTGTCCTGTAAATTGATATTGTTTTGTTTAGTCAAAGGTTTCCTTAGATTGCTTTTATGGTAATATGTTACAGGTGTTTCAATAGTAATACCTTTATCATTCAAATGTTTGTATATATCGGCAGTGCATTCTTTGTGTTGGTTAATACAATTAGTGTATAATTTCTCATTAAGGTCTATATCGAACGGACTGTTTGCATCCAAATAACCGTTTATGTCATCTATTGGACATTGTTTGGTGCCTGAATGAATAGAATGATTATATCTAAGGATTGCGTAAGGCATTTGATCTAGGATGTTCAGATCCTTCTTTGTTTCTCTAATAATTCTTAGGTGTTCAAGGATAGTCGAATGAAATCTTTCAATAGCACTATTAGAATCAGGGTTTGGAGGTGTCGTATAATAAAGCTTGATTTTGTGCAATGAGGCGAATTCTTTTATTATATTATTTTTCAACTCGGTACCATTGTCTGATGTCAATAGTTTCGGGGTACCGTGATGAGTCAAGAAATGTATAAATGCTTTAGTGAAGTGAACAGCTGTTAGTGCGGTGATTGAGTACGCCTGGGCATATTTGGAGAAGGTGTCTATAATAGTGAGAAATTTCTGATTTTTGATAGTGAATGTATCTGCGTGAACGATTTCGAATGGTTTTTTAGCAGCAGAAGTGAGCTCAAATTTTTGTTTAGGTGGATTCTTATTATATTTCATCCTCTGACATAACTCGCAGTTATTGACTTATCTTGTGATACTACCTCTTATATTAGGCCAGTAATACTTTCGTTTTATTTGAGCTCCTGTTCCGGTAATCCCACGATGGTTTGTTTTACCTTTGTGACACAATTCAACAATTTCGTCTTGAGATTCTGGTTTTCTCACATCTTCTAATAGGTTATTACAAATAATAAGTTTTATAGAGGAATTTTTGAAAGTATCCTTTAAAATTTGGCAAAATTTTGGGACAAGATCTTTTCGGTCTATGTTTACAGCAAATGTTCTATTGGTTCTAGCAAATTCTTTGGATATGTCTATTATTTCATGCTCGAAATTGTTTTCATAAACCTGTACAGTGGTCCTAGTTCTATTTTAGAAAGGTCTGGTAAGTATTGGTGACCGTGGTGAATGTTAAATGACTTTTAAAAATATCTGATATGGGAAATTATTAATTGCTGTTTCTGATATTGCTATTTCAAGTATTGGGTTTTTACGACTAGTGTGAACAGTATTATTATCACCGTTATCAACTTGATTTTCGACGTCATTTAGATCGGGGGTTTCGTCTATATTACCTGTGACGGAATGTGTGTCGTCTTGATTATTTTCATTGTTATTATTTTGATTTCCATCAAACGTTTCGTTTGGCTTTTCCATGAACAATTTTGGGTTGGAATGAAAGTACAGTAAATAGGTATTATGGTATTTGGAGTTATAACTTGTGAATTTGCAAAATCTAATTTTGCGTTCAAAGATTGGATAAGATCGATTCCGATTATTCCATCAAAAGTATCATGAGATTTATAGGAATAAAATTTAGATCGATGTTTCGCTTGAACTCACTAAATGCTGGTATTGTAATAGACGTGTCGTGCTTGGAGGAAGCGGAAGAGGTCGAGACGACAAATAGCTCATGACTTTTATATTTATTAAAATATTTGTTCACGATTTCGGGGTCTAAAAAAGATTTGCTTGCACCAGTATCAATTAATAATTTTAAAGGGGGATCGTATATGTCGATATATGGTAGTTGTCGTTTGTCAAAGAAATTATTCAATTCTACTATGGGTTTGAATCTTGAGACATGTTCTTCTTCAAGAAATTGATATTCACAATTATTGTCGTATTTCTGAGGATACTCTGCCTCAGTATCGGAAGAACACTCTGTATAGTTCTCATCTGAAAATTCTACATGTTCTGTATTAAACAATTTCTCAGCATGCCAATTTTGTTTGGGTATAGATTGTGGTTTTAATCCCGTATTCTTTGTAGTCATACTCATGAGTATTGGTGTATATGGGAACGTTCCGTTTGGTTTGGGCTTGAAAACATTTGTTGGTCTCGGTGGTTTACCGAATACTTGTTGGTTCGTGAAGAATTTTTGTGGTGTCTGTCCCAGTGTTGGTTGAACATTTACAGTACCAGTGGGAAAAAGATGGTCTAATTTTGGGACAATTTTGGTGGAACATATTGTTAGAGGTAGAGGGCTGAGAGTGTTGTGTGAAATTGTTCGAAAAATTATTTCGTGATGAATGATTTTGGTGTACTTGATGAGAAATATTTTTCTTTTGTGAATGCATATTGACGGGTTGTTGAATATTATTTGAATGTGAATTTTGAATATATTTAATGTTATCTTCGTTTCTAATGAAATTTATTGCATCTAAAATTGTATTCGGTTTCTTTATACGGACCATAATTCCGTAAGGGTTTCATAAACCTGCTAAAAATACTTCCGGGGATTGATTTTTATACATATTTAATTTAAATTTGCGTATATTTATATTGTTTTCGTGAATAGCAAGATAGTTGGAAATGGTGTTTAAGTTTAACATCTCTCTCACACGGTCATGAAACTGATAAGGGGTTTCATGTTGCAACTGTCTTAGGTTATTCAAGTCTAGAGATAAACACGTTTCATTCCTAGGATCGCTAAAGTTCTTTGTTAATTCATTTTTTATCTCTTAGACAATACTAGCACAACTTATGTTAACAACTTCACTTGCAGGTCCTTTTAATTTACTCATTATAGTGCGAAAAATGATTATGTTCTGAAAATTATTTACGTTTTGTTGATAAAGGAAATGCGTAACTATACTATCGATACTCTATAAAAAGAAATTTAATTCGTTTACATTGCCATCAAATTCTGGAAATGTATCGGCAAGTACTTTGGTAAAATTTGGTTCTTGGGTCATTTTGTATGAATTTTGTTCTACTTGAACAGATTCAAAGCTAATGTTAGAATTTTTTTTGTAATATCACTATTGCTCGATGCAAGGGAGAAATCTATCGGTTAGTTGATCGATAAACTCTAGATTGTCTTCACAAGAGGATTGAGAGGATCTAGAGGAGTCTGACGTATGAAAAATAAAATGGAGTGCTTACGGTACGATTCTGGTATACATCGAACTCGAACTGGAAGGCCTCTGGACTGGAGATGACATGCCGGTTGCCACACTTTCGCTGAAGGAAAAAAATTGCCACTAAACTGTTGAAACGGAAAAGTTATCCACGTCGGATTCTTCGTAGCAATCCTGTTCTGCAGCGCCAATTATATAAGTCGTATTTCGACTTAGGAAAAAGTTGATTTTATTGAATAAAATATATCATACAATATACTGAGATGTTAATTATAAGAATATCATGTCAGAACTAATATGAATGTGTAACCTCACGTATACATTGCAAGTCAGCACTATATAGATATATGAGAATTCCATTAATATTTATAATACGACGATATTTAATCTCGCGCACCAGGTGCACCGTAGCATTTTTTGGAGATCGAATTCGTGTTCAGCGACCCCAAAAACCCCCGACAAGAGAAATGGGGCTGATTTTACTGATTATTGTTCTAGTTTTCACAAATTGAAAAAATACCTAATTCCACGTCGATGGACGCCTCATTCATTTAATTCCATTGACTACAGTATTTTTTAGAGATTTTTTCCTATATTTCCTCGACTAATGACTACAACCATAAATAACACTTATCGGTAGACAAAGGATTACCGTGGTCATTCATAAATCAGAAAATAAATCTGGCCTACGAAAGTTGGAGAATTAAACTTAAATTTACACTAAATTCTGAAGGCTTGGAATTATCAACTGCAGCTAATTTTCTCCTTAAATATCATAAGTCAATTTGAATGTGGTTTAAATTGAGGGTGAGGGGTAGTCAATGACTTGGGTGAGTTTATTTACAAAATTGTTGACAAATGGTGAATTAAAGGTATCGATTTGGTCATTCAATATTATGTTACTATTTTCTTTTGAAATTTCAATGGATCCCAGAATATTGAGTTTATTTCCTATTTGTTGAATATATGAAATATCGGGATTAAGGGTGAAATAGTGATCCTGTTCCAATGGGGAAGTTAGAGTCCTCTTTTTTGAGCCTGTAACTTCTCAAATATTCGTGGAACCTTACACTGAAAATGCGTCCAGTATGTCCTATGTACAAGGCACATCATCTTTAATTCATATTTCTTAGATTTTGAATTATTAATATATGAGTGTAGTTCATATTCTGATTTCTGAGGAATTGAGATATTCTTTGTCAGTGTTTACCTAAGTGTGTGACATGCGAATTTTGATTTAGTATTATCATTAATCATACCCGTAAAGCAAGAGATTACGTCTTCAACATAGAAACATCAAAATACAAACATGTGCTGGAATTTTAATTCTAGTATTCAATTTTCAAAGATTCATAAATATTTCTGGAGATATTTAATTTTGGTTTCTGAATTTTCGAGTGCATCTGTTTCAACAGTAAGGTTTTCAAACCGTTTATTATTGGGTTTTAATGGAATATCATATTTAAAGCCTTTGTTGAGTAAATTAACTTCTGACTGAAGGTTACTTCGGATAAGTTGACAAATCTACTGTTGTAATTAAATTTTCGGTTGCCTACTAGGGAATTGTCTCGTTCCTATTATTTGTGATATTAACTTCATTTTTACATTCGTTTTAGATCAAATTGTTCAACTTCTTTTCTTGTTTCAAGAATTTAATATGTTACTATTGAGAAGATTTTTTTAGCAAATATTGTTATTAAGTTAATCAAATTCTGTATTATGGAGTTTAAAGATGAGATGTGTATGCAATACCTTTCACATACTGGTGAAGAACGTTCCTTTTCCGTACAAGTCCTTAAGTTGTTCATTTAATAAAATCGATTTAGCTTTCTCAATTGCTATTCATGCGTGATGGCTATTGTTTCTTGATATGAGATGTATATAGCTTAAAATTTTACTTCTTGCACACACTGTTGAATTATGAGAATTTAAATCTGAAGTTCCATAAGCTGTCTTGTCAAGAATGCGATTCCTTTTATGTAGAACAAATAGGACGCTCATCTTCTATAAGGTTTAATGAACATAAAACATGATTTAGATATTCTAGAATGTAATTTTCACAATAATAACCATGAAGAGTTTACTTATTTCTCATATTCCAGTTGATATCAGTTGTAACATCTCTAGAAATGAACAAACAGCTCTATTTTATTCACCACTATTTGGTGAATGTATTTATTCCTGATTAGTTTTTATACTATGTTATCACCTAGAGAATTATCATTATCAGGGTATAATGACAAACCATGTAATCCTATACTTTATGAAAGACCATGGCAATCCGTTGTCTACCGATGAATATTTTTTATAGTTGTAGTATTTATAATTTATTTATAATTGTAGTTGAATAACGCCTGAAGGTGGCGTAATACGCTCAATACGGATTAAATTACAAATTAAAGTGATATCAACATGGTAACGTTTGATTTTCCAATTTCCAATTTCGTATTACATAGTAAGAGATGAAACAATAAACTTTTATAATAACTCCAATTTTTCATCTTTAAAATTTATGTCTTGAATGTTACTTCAAATGAACATCCCGAAATAGATAATCATTGCAGTGACTGTTGGATGGTTCGAAGGAGTTAGCTTGGCTCTTTATAGGCGTGCAAACCAGCCGTTGCAAACCCACCAGTGCATGGGTAGGGTTTAGGAGCATATTTCTAATGACAGGTTTCCAAACCAGGATATCATCTATTCATTATTAGACATCCTATTTTTCCTGTATCAAATGTGGGATACATTTCAAATCTAAATGTTGTATCAAAGTTAACTCTTTCTTGCTTAAGTCAACTGAACTTTGGAAGGTTGTTTCTTGAATAAGTTCTTACTGACATACAACATCGAAATCATCAGTGATTTTTAAAGACCCTAGGCAAAGGCTATATTATACCAAGCAGAAATACTGGTTATAACGCGCTATGCCCAAACAGCGCTAGAAGGAACAACGCAAAGCTACATCAGCATTGCGCATACGGCAAAGCAGCTCTTGCTGCGCTAGAAGTACAAACACACTAGGTGATCATTTGAAAAATAACAAAGATAAGTCAGAAAAATAAGTAAAATGTGGAATCATAAGTTAAATTTTGGATCTTCTCAAAGCGGTAGGTCTTTCTCTAGTAGAGTGGGTGAGTGAACATTTTAGAAGTTATAGTAATAGCGAACTTGATTCCCGTAATGGCAAAAATTTTTTAGAAACAAACTAATCATCAGATTTTGATCTCTTAGTGTAACTTGTATTCTTTTGACCCGTAAATGAGCTGCAAATAATCTGAATTATCAATCATTAGGTAAGTTTTTTTTGATAACTGAGCGATTTACTTCAATTGCAAAATTGAGGAATGCCTTACAATATAAGATTCAATTTGAGAAATTCTTTGAGTCATTCTCAGTGGAATTCAACCTCTCCACTTTATTTTTCTTTTGTCTATTATTTATGTTTTAAATACATTAATGTATGTGTTATATGCCTAATGGTGTCATTACCAATCTAATGTATGTATTATTTGGGACTTTATTGTGTGAATAAATATATAATTGAATTGTGTTATATTTATATTTAAGTCTAATACTCAGTAAGAAACAACAAATAATATAGATATTTGAACTATTTATTAGCAATTTCATATTTTACCATACCCTCCATATAGATCTCCAAATAATATATGTTAATGAAGATATAAAATAAAACAATAACAAAAAATCGATGGTGGATCATAATTTCCCTAATTTAGATAGCCTAAGCATTTTACATAACCAAACCAGAGGTTTTAAATTGAATACATTAGAATCAATAGAGTATTATGAAGGTGTCAAAAACTCTAATAAAAATATCCTCAATGATCAGTTGGACCTATATCAAAGTGATCTTTTCATGTGTCTTTCAAACCGCTCTTAAAATAATTCTTAGAATATTAAATTATAATCACACTAATTCACAAATTGTTACCTTGTTTACTATGTAATACTGTACTGTCTTTCAAACCGCTCTTTGAATAATTCTTAGAATATTAAATTATAATCACACTAATTCACAAATTGCTGTTATGTTTACTATATAATACGTTGATCCCTTAATCTCAACCCTACTGTACTCTACTCTATTTATACTTGAACTGTTTCATTGATTTCTTCATAATTTTCTAATTGTTTGATAATGGCACTTCGGTGTTGAAACTATAGTTACGTTTTCACGTTATTATTAATAAAAATGGTTATGACGTGTACCTTGCGACTTTTCGGTAAACAGCTTATTTCAAATGCTCCTAAAGGTTAACTCCTTTTTGAAGACTTCTGCTAGGGTATTCACCAAAAGGCTTGTCACTATGCTATCTATAGATAGCCTTGTCCCTAGGGTAGCTACAACAGTGAAGTAAAACCAGGGCCCATTGGGCAGAAAACAGTATCAAAATTGTAGGCTTTAATTACAATTGAAACCTGGTTAAAACTTAGCTCGTTTGAAGATGGAGCAGAAATAATTTAATAAAACGGGGAATTCCAAATATTAAAATATATAATAATTATAACAAGTACACTTTCAGAATAATCAATATGAATGCAATTGAACGGTATTATTTCACAAAATTTCACCCAGGCGGAAAATGTAATGAAGCTCAAACGGTATATGAAAACGGTTACAACATATCTATTCTACGATATGTTCGGTAATTAAATTTCAATTCAACGGTACGGAATTGGTTGATAAATGATTTACATTCATCAATTTACGGAAACACAACTTTAAGCAGGTCCTAAAGTAATAAGCGGTGGACGGTAAATATTTAGATAGCAATACGTATTACTTGAAAATGTTCATTTCACACTACGATATATCAAACGGTTAAAATTCGGTTGGTTCGGAAAATATTGACTTGCACTAGTTTTCCGATTGTACGATATCAGATTTTACGATATTTTCGGTTAATTACTCTTATTGAGTTTATCCTGTCATAACACCCACCCTTGTACTAGCTATCAACGAAGTTCCCGGTAATTGTATGACAGTGTTAGATTTCGTACATTTTACAGATTCAGAATATGGACAATTAGGGCTTATACTT
This sequence comes from Endomychus coccineus, assembly GCA_958510875.1. Classification (NCBI taxonomy): domain Eukaryota; kingdom Metazoa; phylum Arthropoda; class Insecta; order Coleoptera; family Endomychidae; genus Endomychus; species Endomychus coccineus. Next base: position 64,868,338 of record OY294068.1, on the reverse strand, counting down.
CCGGTAGATCACAGCGTGCACAAACCTCAACTATCGTATCTGCAATATCCCCTACATCCACGGCCGGGCTTCTCATTCGAGTAAGGGGAAATTACGATTCTCAATCACACAACCACCCCAACTTCTACTTCCGGTAGATCACAGCGTGCACAAGCCGTTGGCGGTTTGGTCGTCTAGGATATACTTATACTTCCGATAGATCACAGCGTGCACAAATATACCCAAAGACGCCCCTATCGTTCAAACATACACACTCTGTACACACCATACAATTACTTGAATATTTCAATTCAAGTGCGAATTCAAATCGTGCGCGGTCCGACCTATGACGGGATAAACTCGAATATAACAATTTAAATTTACTGAAAGCAACGGATCTCAAATATCATACAAACGGTTACCCATCACAAAATTACGGTCAATATATCGTAATGCCCAAAAATATAAACTATTTGCTATCATTTACCTTAAATTCACTTAAACGGAACACTATTGATAATTAACAGTTTAAATCTGACTTGAACTCGGATATTTACTTCACTATGATTCTAATACAATCACACTCCAACGGTACTGATTTATAATCAAACTCTTCAAAGAGAGCACAAAAGAGCAACTGTACTGATTGAAAATCAAAATCAAAAAAGAGAGCGAGCTGTTATCTGTCACGGCTTTTATATGTTTTTCGAAGTTCTGGTCAAGTCTGCTCCACCAATTCCTTATTTTGTACCGAGGGTTTTCTAATTATGTCCCGAACAATGCTTAAAAGTGACGCTACTTTTTAGATCAAAAATTCGCGCTCATGATGCTCCCCTAGTTTCTCCCGGCACACTAAACAAGTGTTATCAGAGTTTTTTGGTTGTTCGCCTTTTTTATACATAAGGTTGTTCAAAACTTTGATGCATTAACTTGCCAGACCCCTGTTTTTGCAACATATTTTATCGGAATATATGCAAATTTTAAACAGGTATGAATTAGATTCATCTATTTGAATAATTACACTTATTCAAAATTACGGAGATTTAGAAAAGTGACAATCCCGGAATAAACATTCGGAGCTCACGCATATCTATTGAAATACTGAACTGTTCAAACGGAATTTACATGTAATATCCATATTTACTGAGTGATCTAAAATAAATGATATTTCATAATTTAAGCTTCGCTACATGGTATAAAAACAAAGTAGTTTCATATAATCAAAACAATAACAAACATCACAACATATTACAGGACTACCCCAACCCACTTCTGCAGCCATTACTACTCATAACCAACTACAGAAAGACGTTGGCCAAAAACTAAGAAAACTGAAGGAATTTCAGTGGAAGATAACCCCTTACCTCTTCACGTTATCACTTGTACATACTTAATCTCATCATGTATGAACTAGCCATCACATTAGTTTATAGATTATAATACATTCTGGTTGTTTTTAACTACTTAGCGTAATTTATCAAATACCCTTGATCACACAGTGCTTAATTAATGTGTTAGTGTCTCAACCAAAGAAGAGTAAGTATTACCTATATCTATGGACCGTATTGTTACCTGATTTCCCTAGCTAATGAGAAACCCGTGATATCGGGTCACTTCCTGGTTCTCGGTACACGTACTGCAAGTTATATTGATATTAATTTATTAATTAACCAAGACAAATGATATATCCGAATGAATTTGATGAGCTAAGTAAATTGATAACCTTTAGAAAACCAAGAAAGCCAGAGTTGAGGCTCGTTATTAGTTATTACATTGGCGCAGTTGATAGCCGAACCTTAAGATACAAATAAGACTCGTTATTACAATGTTATTTGACTTAGTTTCATTATATTGTTCACTCTCCAAAACGGTAAATTTTCCGTGATTCTAACAAGAATGCATTCGTTAAGTAAAATAAAATTCCACACCATAAAATATATAAAACGATGACAAAAAAATATGTATTCATAAATTTCAAAAATATGCGTTACATATTGTAGAAGCTGTGGTGAGAAAACGATTTATAGATAATATATTTGACGCCCTGTGTAATTAGAACAAAAGACGGTAGACCCGCTTCTAAAACACCTTGGATGGAAAACTGTTATAAAAAGAGCAACCTTCTAAGCTTGATGAGACTTCAAATAAGAGGATAATTCTCACTCTTTTCTTACCAGTGCATCAAACTCTTACCTGAAAACTCCCATTTGGAAAATTCACAATAGAACTACACAAAGAAAACCAATATTCTATTTATGATACTCAACTAAATTGTGAAATTTGTTGTTAGATAATGTTAGATAGTGTATCTCCGCTGCAATAGACATAACACACATCCTGCTGAAAGTGAGGAGAAATCATCATAATCCATCCTCTATTGCGGTTTTTCTGGATAATTTTATTGGCATGGCATTTGATTTGAATTGTTTAAAATCTTTAAAGTTTTATATTTAGATGTGAGAAATGTGAGAAACTAAAATGTACATTCTAACTCGGTATAAGAACATTTTGCCAATATAAAAAAGATAATGGTGGAAAATCATCGTTAGCCGAACGTATTTTGAATACAGGTCAAACCATTTCTCTGGAAAGTTTATAATTCTCAGAACACAGTACTTACACATATCTAGGTAATTTAGAAGAATGGAGTTGTATGAACGAATAATTTATCAAATTCCGATTTATCTCCAGATGAGGAAACGGATGATGGCATTATTATCCCCAAATAGTATTCAAGCAGGCACACTTTGATTTATAATTCAGTTTACTTTGTTGATGGTTACTTGGTAGCCGCAAGGTTCTCAGTATTTTAAGTGGATACGGGAGAATATTTCTCATTTATAGTGTTATAATGTATCCACAGTGTTTCATAGTTCATTACCTCATAAACCTTCGAAACCTTCATAGATTCATCGCTCAATTTAGTTAAAAGCAATGTCATGTTGGACATGACGTCATAGCAAAGTAGTTGAAAGCAATGAAAATAATAGATAATCTTTCAGAACGACAGGAATTAATAAAATCAATCAATATTGTAAAATTAAACACTAATATACAGGTATTAATTGTAACATCTGTTACTCGAGTTTTAGCGCATTGGGCCATCTTCAAGCGGTGTTCAACTACAATTAAAAATACATAAATACAACCATAAATAATACTTATCGGTAGACAAAGGATTACCGTGGTCATTCATAAATTAGAAAATAAATCTGACCTACGGAACTTGGAGATTTAAACTTAAATTTACGGGCATCTACGACTAGCGCGCAGCTCATTAAAAATAATCCCCTTTTTATACCTCTAGCGCGCGGGGTCAGTATACGACCAGCGCGCGAGCTACCTGCCGTATACCTGCACCCATAACCTTCTTTTATGTGATCAAAACAAAATTAAAATGCACTTTTTTTTTGCAAATAATTTTTTTTTAATTCATCAAATAATAAAAAAAAGGATCTTAGCCTTTTTTGATTTTTTTTTCTAACTTGAACCAAACTCATAATATACATTGGTATATTACTTTGTGTTTTTTTGGGGGGTTATTTAGATAATTATAAACAAATGATTTGATTAAAAAAAGCCCATCATCATGATATGTTATGCAATCAATTACTCAATTTTCCGTCAACATTTTTATATTTTATTCAGATTTAATTTCAATTTATCTATTCTAATTTTCAACCATGTTATCTATGTTAAGTGCAAAATGGACAGGGTTACGTGTGATCGATAACTATAGATCTAGAAAAGATGCAATTAATGCAGGCCAATGTAGGAGGTATGTACATATAAGTTGCAATGTCGCCGTCGAATCATTTACACAAGAAGATCCGAATGTCCAGCCATTCCAAGTGATTCTAACGATCTATATGGACGGCACATTTGAGTATTGTGTCCAACATTTCCAGCACCTTTTTATCATCCATGGAGTGAAAAACAACAACTAAATACCGCTGTTGTTTTGTTTGTCAAAAACAACTTACGAAATTTTATTTCAATCAATAATTGAATGTTGGGAATATTCGTGGATATTTTTTCCATACAAGGTTATTGTGAATTTTGAATAGGCAATTCAAGATTAGTTGAGATCACGTTGGCCTGGTTGATAAACCATGGCTGTTTATTCCACCTTACCCAGGCGTGGTTCAGGTAAATTAATGAAGTTGGTCTCGTTCGAGAATACAAGAATAACCAATCTGTAATTGGAATGTGGCTCAGATGGACATTTGGCATACCTTTTCTACAACCAGACGAGGTACAAGAAGCCTATCGTATCATGGAACCGTACGTTGGTTATTTGTCACAATTGGAAATATTTGACGGTTATTTGAAGACAAATTACATGTATAACGACGCAAAATATTCACCACAGATATGGGCAATAGACAATATTTGGAATTGGGAAACAACAAATGCATGCGCATTCAAACATTTATGAATTCATCAGAGATTTAAAAGAATTTATCGTGGAAGCACAAATATGTATACCGCAGGTAGTTTGCGCGTTAGTCGTATACTGACCCTAGCGTCTTTAAGAGGCTTTGCGCGCTAGTCGTCGAATGCCAAATTTAAACACATAATTAATGCTGACAAATTGTTTCACCACACTTTGGTATTCTGAAAGCTTGGAATTATAAACTAAAGCTAAATTTGTCCTCAAATATTAGAAATCAATTTGAATGTGGTTTACATTGAGGGATAGGGGTAGACAATGGTATTTATACGAAATGAAGTGAATCGATTCTAAGAATTAATAATAATAACATTTTTCACCACCAAAAATCTCAAATTAAATAAACACAAAATTTGTGAATAAATAATGAGCTTACCACAAAAGGAGACCCTTGAATGTGGTTTTTCCAACTATTCGAAACCTGCTAACATACAATAAATTTTACCGTGCAAAAGATTTTTTTTTTGTCAAACAAGGATAGGATTATTTTCACTATAGTCTAGACACTCACACACATATATTCATAAAAGGTAATAATTGTGTAATGTAGGTAGCTTACCGAAGGCATCAGGACGGAAAAAATACGGGTGCTGGAATAGTCGAGAAAACGGACCAAGAAGAAATAAATTCTTTGAACCTAGGGACTTTTGCGACAGAATTTCAAGCAAAAATAGTTGCAATTACAACATGTGCTCAAATCATGAAGGAGAGAGCCTATGAGAATAGACAAATCACAATCATAGTGAGCAACCTGACAGTGCTCAAGGCACTGGAGTCATTCACAATCACCTCACAATGTGTACTTGATTGCGTCAGAGAACTAACGGCACTAGTAATGAACTCCAATAAAGTAACACTCGTGTGGGAGTCTGAAGAAACCAAACGAGAAGGGACAGAAACTGCCGTCGCACTCGCTAAAGCGGGGGCGGAAACACCACTGATTGAAGCAGAGCCAACCTGTGGCATTTCTCATGTCACAGAGAAATCTGTAATACAAAAATGGTTCGAGATAGAGCACCGTGCCTACTGGAGAGAACTGCCCCGTATGTCGCACTCCAAGCGATCTCCAGCAGCTACGAGTGAAAAATCTGCTGACGTTCAGCAGACAAGAAATACGGAATCTTTTGCATTCCTGACCGGACACGCCCCATGCAACAAACACCTCAAGACAATGGGACTGGTAGATCAGTCTACTTGCAGGGATTGCGGCGTGGGAGATGAGACACCTATGCATGTGCTGTGTCAGTGCACGGCATACACGATTGGTCGTCGGGCATACCTCGGAGACGATAAGACTACACCCGAGGAAATCAGAAAATCCCTATATCAGGCTACTGAAATTCATAAAATACACCGAACTGATGAGGAGATAGAAACAAGTGAGGGCACAATATGACTATAATGACCGCAGTGCTGTGGGGCTCCTCTTAGGATGGAGAACCAACCTCACGGAGGAGGGGTTTTGTCGGTAGGAATCCGGCACACCCGGGGACACGGGCACCCGAGGCGTCTATGCAAGATTTCCCCTCTACGCAAAAAAAAATGTAGGTAGCCTCATATTTGCTTACAAATAGTAAGTATTTTTTATATCAACATACTGGTGAATCATAATTTGGCACAGTGAATATCCATTTTTTATGTAATTTTTGAATATCTTTAGAGAATTCAACTGTCTTATTTCAAGGGAAACAGTATTATATAGCTTTGGTTCAAAGTATATATAGCTTCGTTGTAAAATGTTTTTCTAAGGCTTTAACACTTACGAAGAGGTTGTTCTATATCGAGTTCTATGTTCATGTGTTATCTGGATTAAAACATTTTTATGTTTATATTGTCTAGTCACCGCTGCAACAAAAAACAATTCCCGTATATCCAGGATGTTGGTTTCAGTATATAATTTATGTGTGAGGTAGGTCCGTTGTTTGTGGTGTATAATTTTCAAAAAGCCTATTTGAATTTTGTCTAGGTTTTCGATATGACGGCTGCTCCCTACGCTACAATAACATAATGTAAGTGGCTTTGCACGAGTATATAATATAGAATCCGAAGGTAGTCTGTGGCGAGAATGTTTGATAAATATTTGAACTTTTACAAGATGGAGCGAAGTTTTTTACTATATAATTGATATGTATATTGCACTTCAAGGTGTTATCGACGAATATACCCAAGTATTTTGTATTTTCAACACTATTTATAGAAATGATTTTATATTCATCAGTGCTGATCATTAATGATTTATAGCTTGGTAAGTATTTGGAATATGAATTGAAGGAAATGTGTTTTGTCTAGGTTATCTGTTAGTAGACGGTCTTTGAACAAATTAAGAATTTTCGTCAAATCACTTTTTGCTTTAGTTTTCAAGGAATTCCAGTCGTTGTCCTTTAATATGACAACCGTATCATCGGCAAAACTCACTACTTCTCCATTTAGTGATAGTTTGAACAAATCGTTTATGTATATGTTAGATAAGATTAGACCAAGACTGTCCCTTGGGGTACAATGTCAAATCGCCTTTGGTATCATTTACTTTGACTTGCTGCATTCTGTCAGTTAAGTAATCTTTCATTAAATGAAACGCCCTCTAATTCCTATGTTGTCCAAACTTTTCAAAAGGTGATTATGGCTGACAGTATCGAATGATTTCGCCAGTTTTATGAAAACACAGAGTGTTGGAATTTTTTTATCAATGGAGTGGAGTTTCGACTTAAGATAAGTAATCGCGTCATCTGTTGATCTATTTTCCCTGAAGCGGTGTATTGATTATCTGCCAGAATTTTAGATTCATTAAGGAAGTTGAGGATGCTCATTTCGAAAATTGTACCTTAGTTGGAAATCAATGAAGTCGGGTTGTTTGATACATTCAGCCTATTTCCTTTCTTGAACAACGGTTTCACTATAGCAGTTTTGAAAGCATTGCCTGATCTGATGCCCCAGTTTATAATAAATTCTAAGGGTGCTGTTATATTATCAATAAAATACTCTAGGACTTCAGTTGTTAATTTATCGTCACCAGGCGATTTTCTATTCTTCAGTTTCAAAACACTATCTCTTATTTCGTGTTGATTAGTTTCCAGAAATAATATGGGTTTGGGATTATAAGTCTCAGTAGCTGGTTGTATTATCCGATTTTTTTCTATCCCTTCTGCCATTTTTTTTCAATACTTGAGAAGAAATTATTGGTGGTATTTGCAATTTGTTTGGTATCCGTTATTGAGCTTCCATTTTCAGATACACTTTTTTCCATTTCAGACTCTTTTAACCAATGTTGATTTCCTCTGATTTCAGTAACAACCTTCCAAAGCCCAATAGAGTTTTTTCTATTTCAATGAATTTTATTTCGTTAATATAAGGCTTCCGAATTCTTCAGAAGATCGTTGAGTTCGTTACTGTATTTTTTATATTTGGTGCAATTCTTTTCAGTTGGGTCTTTTTCATTGCAAAGTACAGGAGATTTTTTTCATTTACCGATTTAACGAGACCGTCAGTGATAGTCGTTTTTTTCGTCAACATTTTAATTTTTCGAATATACAATATTCCATTGATTTTTGTAATTTACCAATGAAGATGTTTACCACTTTTGGTATAGACCTCTAACCAGCTCTCCTTCTCAACCTCTTTTAACAGTTTTTCTTTACTCAGAGAACTTGTGCATACATAATTATTTTTGATGTTTTTTTCTTATTCAGGTATAGTCATCTGCAATGCGAGAGCAAGAAGTGGTCAGTGATCGTTATTTCAAGAACAACTGGAGTGATACTGTTTACTTTTTCATTATATTCAATAAAATATGATCAATACATGTATTTGTTTCCCCCTTGTACGTGATTATTGCCGATGCTCACTTATTATGTACTATTGAGAAGATTTTTTCGCGAATGGTATCATCAAGTAAATCAAATTCTACATTATGGAGTTTAAAGGTGAGTTGTGTATGTAATACCTTTACATAGTGGTGAAGAACGTTCATTTGCCGGAATTATAAGAATTTAAATCTGGAGTTTTATAAGCTGTCTTGTCAAGAATGCGATTCCTTTTATATAGGACAAATAGGACGCTCATCTACTATAAGGTTTCATAAACATAAAATATGTTTTGGATTTCTTTAAGGGTAATTTTTCCAATAATAACTATAGAGTTCACATATTCCACATATTTCAGTTGCTAAAAGCTTGAAACATCTCTATAAATCCACAAGCAGGTCTAATTCATTCACCACTATTTAAAGCTTTTTGATGTATTTATTCCTCGGAATATCGATCCTGGTTAGTTTTTATACTATGTTATCACCTAGAAAATCATTATTACTAGGATATAATGACACAACATAACTATAACTCTTGAAGATGCCGTAATATGCTGAAACTCGATTAAATTACAAATAGAAATGGTATCAACATAGTAATGTTTAATTTTCCAATTTCCAATTTCATATTACATAGTAAGGGATGAAACAATAGAATTCAATTACTGAAAAATTTTTATTTTTAAAATTCGTCTTGAATGTTAGTTCAGTTGAACATCACGATATGGATAATACTGTGGAATGGCTGAAAGAAGTTGGCGTGGCTCTTTAGGTGGCGTGCAAACCAGTCGTAGCAGACCCTGCAGTGCGTGGGTTGGGTTTAGAAGAGTATCTCGAATAACAAGTTTACAAGCCAAGATTTCACATTTTCATTATTGAACGTCTTAATTTTTCTGTTTCAAATATGGGGAACATTTCAATACTAAATGCTGGATCAAAGTTAACTCATTCTCGCTTGAGTCAACTGAACTTTGGAAAGTTGTTTCTTGAAATTCTCACTGACATAGAACATCAAAACCATTAGTTATTTGTATAGATATTATCATACCAAGAGGAAATACTGGTAATTAATAGGCATGACGACAGTATCAAAAAATCGTCGATATAATGGTTTTAGGGGAAAATTCATATTAAAAAAATTTAAAACACTGCTTTAGTTTTATTTAAAAAATTCAGATTATTAAGATTTTCAATAAAATAAAACATTAAAATACTGCAATCGGCCATTTAGACTAAACACCAATCACAGCGCGTGACGTCACGCTTAGGTAAACTCCGCTGTCAGTCAATACAGAATACACTCATTCTCTGTGTTTTGTTGTGAATACTACTGATTACGCATTTGAATAGATCTTTTATTATTTTACGTGTGATTTTCGTCTCCACTCTACTATAATAATGGAACCAAGCTTTGTTAAGGCAAATAGCTCAAATTTGCCCAGGATTGATGTAATGATGTTGGGCGATTTCCTCGCAACAAATCGAGAATTTTGCTCGTCTGAGTTTAGAAACGTGAAAACTTCCTTGTAAGTAAATTTTGTATTTATCTTTACCCTAGATACAACCAACTTAGATATAATCAAACTCGTTTTGAACTCATGCGAGTTTATTCAACTCGGTTAGCTTTACTTCTGAATCTTTTCGATATGTGTGCTTGAATTAATTTATCCAAAACTCTGGTGTTAATTGGGGAACTTCTACATTCTGCTGAACTGTGAAACAAATATTTTGTTATTTAAGTGCAATGTTATAAGTATGAACACAAATAGGAGATTACTAGGTCACAGAAAAATCTATGAAGTTTTGAGTGTACCAACAATGTAGCTATGTAATAAGACTGAGAATAAAATTAACTTTTTCAATGCTATATTCTAATCAATAAGTTAATAATATATACCTGAACTACCGGATGCAATTTCTTCAAAACATGATTGTTCTGTAACTATGAATTTTTCTTCGAATTCCTTTTCACACTTTTCAAGAATCATCATTTTTCGTTTCTTAGCTATATAGGGTCGCTCTGTTGTGTCAGATGTTCGTGGTTTCCTGTCTGGTTGGCATATAAATTTATGGTACTGACCCCATCACATCATACTCCATATAATTTTCCATATCATTTGGCAACTGCAAAAAGAAAAGTAAACGATTAAAATTGATAATAAGAATGATAGACAAGTCCAAAACAAACATAAACTCAAAAATTAGTTATTCCATAGCCTCAATATTTCAACTATTTCACGTTAAACAAACGTTTTAAGTTTGAGAAATATAAATATATGATAACATACTCACATCAAAGTGGTCTTCACAGAAATAAAGTGACGAATTCATGTCTACGTCGTTCGGGTTTCGCCTTGTCAGCTTCATCCACTTATCTCTTATTATTTTATTGTTTGGAACATGTACAAACACTTTGTTGGGTGTTCTTATTGATGTGTTTTCACACTGCGGTACTGCACACCACTTATAAACTTTGGAATTCATTTTTATCACACGAATTAATTTAATGTTTTGTTTACTTTCTTCGCTACGCATAGACACAATGACATGTTTACCTAGGCGTGAATTCAGAGCCGACGCCATGACACCTGCGAGCTGTTTTCGCGCACTATTGAAAAAATATTAGTAAAATGGCTTCAAACTTCGTTAAACTTAAGTTTATTACCGAAATAAAGGTTTTTTCGTAAATAGTGAATGTGTACCCACATTACGGAAGAGTATTTCAAAATCTTTCGTCACGCCTATTGTACACACTCTTTTCTTACCAGGACAACAAACTCTTACCTGAAAACTCCCATTTAGAAAATTCACAATAGAACTACTCAAAGAAGACCAATATTATATTTTTTATGATATTCAATTAAATTGTGAAATTTGTTATCAGATAATGTCAGATAGTGTTTCTCCGCTGCAATAAACGTGACTCACATCCTGCTGATAGTGAGGAGAAATCATCATAATCCATCCTCTATTGCGGTTTTCTGGATAATTTTATTGGTATCGGCAAAGTTCGGGGAATTTTTTCAAATCTTTAATGTTTTATATTTAGATATGAGAAATGTAAGAACGTCTATTCAAGAATAGAGCTAAACACCTCCCTTCAGCCAGCAAAATACAACAGTGAAGTAGTGAAACTTCAGCAAATAGAGTTGGACAATGGTTTCGACAAATCTTTGATCAATAATTCAATTTCTAAGCAAAGAACAAAAATTGGGCGCTACCAACTAAGCAAATTGGAGCCATTACCTTTTAATACTTCGATAAAATTCAAAAGTTTCACTTATCATCTTTTAGTAATTAATAAATTCCGTTAAGGTACGGGCACCAATATAGCCTCTTGCTTGTGACCTCAAGATCGAGCACTCAGGCCTTGTGTATATAGAGGGCACTGATGTAATCCATTGTGGAGATAATTGTCCCGTTACTATTAGTTGTATGGATTTGAAATTTTACAAATAAGTATAGTTTTGAGGCGCGATAACCCCCTTGCAAATGGTACTATTGAAATGCATCATTACTGTTTCAGATGAAATTATAGTATTTCATGAAATCATTATGACAACCGTGCTTTTCTGGTTTTAATTATGTAACCCCCAGAAGTATCCCAAATTCTTATTTTATGATTTGATTGACATCATCGAGCGGTAATGTCACCTACATTTCTGTCTTTACGTACATTTCGGTCTTACTACCATCATTAGCCGACGTTTCAAAACTAATTCACATCAACTAAATCCAGGATTTCTTAAACTAATTCCACTAAGCATTAATCTTCTTGATATCATTAATATCGATTTAAAATGTCACAACAACGAAAAAATCATGTATGATTGAAATTGTAACACATTAATGTTTCAACGTATCTTTGGGACCTGGAATACAAACGTGGGAACAGTACTCTAGGACAGGCTGAATTCTGATTTGTAGATCAGGAGGAGCTGCATGGGTAAAAAGTATCTCTCGTCACGGAATAGAAATCCAAATGTTGATGAAGCAATTATCGCAATGAACCTCACATGATCGTCCCATGAAAGGGTGCTATAGGTGGTGATTCCAAGCGTGAATGTAGAGGACTTAATGGGAACAATTTTACCGGACATCATATTAGAGATTGTGGGATATGCCTTCCTGGAGAAAATGCAAGAATGACTTGCAGGGCAGCTCTGGCTCAATTACCCAGAAGGAACAAACACCAGCTAGTATGAGTACCCACTCTGGCGTGGAGGGAAACGTAGTGGCCGATGAATTGGCCAAACAGGGTTTCTTGAACGCCACTGGCCCCGATTGAACGATCGGAATTTCATCGGCCACCGGGTTCCACACCATTAATGAGCTACTGGATAGACAGTGGCTGTCATTAGCGAGTTCTCGTCTGAACTCTCTATAGAACCCATTTCTCTATGAGCAGTAAAGACCTTAATTGGTGACAAGACTCCTCACAGGACACTTTCATCTGGATGAATAAACATCTCAACACATCGGGCATTGTTGAAGACCCAGCTTGTAGTAGATGTGGGGAAGCGGACGAAACTGCCTCTCACATCCTAGCAAAATGTCCAGCACTGGCTTCTCTTAGGCTACAACAACTCGGCAGCACACATATTAGGCTTGAACCCATAAGAGATATCAGTCCATGCAAAATCTTAGCCTTCGGCCTGCTGGACTGATTCTTATATCAAGCGGCTCACAATTTATCCAATCAAGCGGTCCAAGTGCTCTGGACTTGTTCGCCTCCGTTTTGACTGATTGATTGATTGTCACATTAAATTCTACTGGATAGAAAATCGTGATTATTACCAGATCTTCATTTATTGCGTTGACCTCCCTCTGTCTTGTACTCTTTTATTCACTGAATGATAAAGGAGCTCTAGGAACTGTTATATGAATTGTTTTTGTTGGAACCTGCTCGGGTATCAAAGATCTTAGTTGATCTGCATACCCTTATGGTTCTTTCAAGCTGAAACCACTACCTGCATAATTCAGAACATCTAAAAGCTGTTTTTGACTACGTTTACTTGTTCCTTCCCCAGGGACTGTCTCGTTCGTCGTTCGTCAAGCGTTCATTCTAGAATTCCTTCTAAAGGACGCATTCGCTGAAAGCTGCTTAGGAATTATCACTTGAACTCATTGATCAAATTATGTGATGGATATATTGGAAGAAAGTTAACTAAATTTGATATATGACAACACAACAACACTATTATACAGTTAGACCAAGCTCTGGTTATGGGAATGAGCATATGAATTTCAAGACTGGTTGGATTTAGGTTTACTCCAAGTGGGGACCTTGGAGAAAATTATCAATGTCGCTAGTTTTGACAAAGAGCGAGTCCCTGCTCAGGTTCTCTTAAGAGAGTTGAGATCGGTGAGAGCCAATTGGCACAAACTCCGAACAGTGAACGATAAGCGAAATTACAATCAAAGACTCATACTAGCCTTATTGGCTGGAGAAGAATATATATTAACAAAATAAAATTGGCGGACGGAGCGTGATCTGGAGTTTATATTATATCACCGACCTCAGAGATATAAGTCAATATAACAGTTGTTCTCTGCCTCACTTACCTTGTTGGTCTAATAGCACAATTTCCTCCTGAATTCCTTGTAGAAGTAAGGCACACTCTAGTTCTATGTCGGATAAAATTATGTGTGTCATCGAAATGTCACAAGACGATTTTAAGGGAGCTAACACTTTCGCGAACGCGAAAGACGCACACAAGTCCAGCATTGTTTCACCCATACGAAAACATATCTCTTGTTGCACAAGTACTACGTTTAATATTGCCTCACAACTGGATTCTAACTATGAGCCAATTAAATACTTGAAACTACCACTACGCAAGCTACCTACAGCTCCGGGTCTCTTTCTTTCAGAATACTACAAACAAAATTTAACGTAGATTGCGCTCTTCTGGATTCAATTGAACTTAAAGAATTTCTTTGTTAACTTATACGAACACAATTGGCTTAATAGTCAATTTAATTCACTCGAATTCACTGTAGGAATAAAAACAGATAAGTAGCTTCCTCTCCTCGATATCAATATTATAAAAGATGTATGATTCAACATACAGAAAATTCACTCAAACAAATAGGTATACTCCTCTGGATTCAGTAACAATTAATTATGAAATAACTTCATTTGAAAGTTTTGTTCATAAATTCATAAAGGGAAATGTGGAAGCGAAAACCAATTTAATGGCATATCTGATGCCATATTCCCCGAGGTTAATTCCCTTATATACCCTACTAATTACTAATAGTATTTAAATAGAAACATTTTGTTCTCTAATTCAGTGAATTCTGATCATGGCTACTTGGTAGCTGAAGGTCCCCAGTACGTTAATACTATTTTTGGTGGTTAAAGATGATTGTTTCTCATTCATAGTGTTCTATATAAAAATCAAATATGCTAAAAAAATTGGTGTTTCATTCGAAATAAGCATATCAACTTCCGATATAATCGGAAAAAATGGAAGATTTGATTTTTTTTGGGGATCTTAAGTGTTCAAATAATCTTCCTTCAAATGAATTCAAACGATATTCCCTTTAAGTCTGGAGATGATGATGTTAATTTAACATTTTCTATCATCTCCGTTATCTGAGATCTGAATGCACCCAACAATAATTTTGGGTCATCGTTTGATACCATGTACTCGTCAGTGCCTACATATCTTCAATAGTTTCATTTTAATCAATTCAAGTCACCCTCGATACTGTTTGCACATAGAAGTAAATTCAACTGTTGCTTTTTGACATTCGTACCTTCACCCTGGCTTATGCAAAATGCGAAAACTTAATATAGAATTGCTTCTGGAGCTATTTTAAATAGCTTTATAGGCCATGGAAAATTGCAAGGGTTCCTCATTTTGCTCTTCTTAATCAGATAGAGGTGGAATTGCATCAGTAGTATTTCTCTTCATATTTCCGCTTCACCTTAGATCAAGGATTTTCGAAATATATATGTCTCGAATAAGTTTCACAAATACAAAATGTAATCTTTGATAATTTTGGGACGTGAGTATATTTTTTCTGAAATTGATCCTGGTGTTTGCAGGGATCTGTTTCACGCCTTCCATGTTGAACGTGTGTAATAATCCGGGGAATCATTACTTTTGGGTCCGTTGAATAGTTCAATTTAATTCGAAATAAAGTTTTATAAATTATTATATCTTTTAAGACGAGAAGTCGGACTCGTAATTCGATACATCACATCCGGGATAGCGACTTGTTGGCAGCAAGTATGCTTTTCAACATAGACAAGACACGAGGCATAGTGGAACTTTTTCCCTGATTCAGAGGAAATCCACGTGGAGTCGAAGAAAGCCTTCACTGACTGTTATTGCGCCTAGTCATATTCCTATAGGTCGCTTTCATAACATATGGGCGGCGTCTACCTCCGGTATCCTGAATTAAACATGTTTTCCAAACTTTGCACGTGGGGTGGGCCCCGCTTCAATGATTTCATAAGACTAATTATCTCTAGAAAAACGGAGAATCCTTCACCACCTATCCTCTCGGTAACCCAAACTTCTTGTCCAGCTAGCCTTTACTTCCTAAGGAATAATCCATTGTTTGTATTAATTCAAGTCATATAAATTTTACCCACATTCCACACTCAAAATTATTAAAATATTTCAAATTTCTTTTCATTATTGTTGAGATAGTGTCTCTATAAAGTTATAAGTAATTTTTCAGCTAAGGCAAGTAGAATTTTAAGTTTAACCCATGTTAATTTTTGCTCCTAATATCATATTTTTTTGAAATCAATTAATATCTTGTTTTTCAGTATTGTAAGAAATTAGATAGAGATTGAAATTATTCATCAAATTGTGTTCATAAGGGTACAGGGTGTCCCATTTTGGGTACTTTTGCGGGGTATCTCCTTTATTTTTAAAGATAGAGAGTTGCGGTTTTCGCGACACTGTGCTACTTTTTCGTAAAACTCAAGATGCCGTCAACAGAATTTTGATAGCCCTTTTAGTTTTTAAGATACAGGGCATTTCTGAAAATGTTGCATTTTGTGACCCCCCTCGTATCTCCGTTATCCTTCAACTTATCGAAAAGGTAAAATAACATTCTAATAGATTTTTTCCGTAGAATGCAGTGGTGTAGATAACTTTTGTTACATATTTACTGTTTTTGAGTTATAAAGTAAACTTATGTTTTTTTAAATGGAACATCCTGTATATTTATAGACTATAAAATTTGTCTTTTTTTTACCTTTTCAAAAATATATGATAGTATAAACTTTTTTTCAGAAACATGCAAATAATTGACAATTTTCAGAAATTAAATACATATTTTAATAGTAGGCTATGGATAACAATAATAAACAAGTGCAACTTACATATTACTAACAAATAATTGGATACCTTGTACATATATAGGTATCTATTAAAAAAAATTCCCGTAGATCTTTTTTCTAACAGTAAGTTTGTAACAACAGTTTTGTGGCGTAAAGTGACAATATAACAAAAACACAAAAAAATAACATTATTAAAAAAAATTAAATGTGATGTTCAAATTGACCACCATTTTCTCTAATGCAAAATTGGCACATCTTTGAGATTCTTCGAATAGCGTTCAAAAGAACCATTGTTCTCATTCGCAGATTTCGAAAAGCTAAATGAATTGCCTCTCGAAGTTTTACAATGCCGTCATATCGAGTTTTATATACTTCATTTTGTATATAACCCCATAAAAAAAAATCTAAAATTGAGAGATCTGGTGATCGTGGAGGCCATCTAACAGGTCCGTTGGTACCTATCCATCTTTGAGGAAAGTTATTATTTAGAAAGGCCCTTAAGAGCCTAGAGTTATGACTTGGGGCACCATCTTGCTGTAGGTAAACAGCATTTTACTGGGCTAATGGAATGTTTTCGAGCAGTTCTGGAATAACTTCCTCAAGAATTTCTAGGTATCTACGTGCTGTAAGACCTCCTTCAAAAATCCTATAAACTACATGTCTACCCAAAATAAAACATGAAACCCCAACTCCAAAGCGTCCTTGTTGTGCCCTTTCAAACAGATGCAGATTTTCACTACGCCAGTTCCTGGTATTGTGACGATTGAAAATGCCAGCACTTGAAATAAAGCATTCGTCTGAGCAGATAACAAGTCTGCCAAATAAATCGTTAGCATCGATTTGTTGCAAATACCACTGGCAAAACAGTGCCCGGCGCTCGGCATCGCCAGGATGCAAATGTTGTAGTATATTAAATTTGTATGGATGATACTTATATTTCTTCAAGATCCTCTGAGCGTTAGTTTTTGGCACACCAATTTCCTTCTCAATTTTTCTACATGAGGACGAAGGTGTAGCTTCTATATATCCTAAAGTATCTATCTCTTTTCTTTCCCTGTTCTCTTTGTTGTATGTTTTAGGGCGCGGGTGAACAAATGATCCGTGCTCAACTAAATTTGCTTTTAAACGGGCAAATATCCCAAAAAACGGTTGCCTTCTTTCTGGATATCTAACAAGCAAAAATTAAAATGATAATAGGGATTTTCATAGCCATAATAGCTTACTCACCTTTGAAAATATAATTCCGAAGCTTCTTCAGAATTTTCATTACTCTGTATAAAACATACCATCATATCATATTTCTCATAATTTTCGTAAACTGCCATTATTCGAAAAAATTGATAAATATCTATTGAATAATGATACCAAAAGAACGAAAATAAACAGCTTAAATGCGATAGAGATTTGATGTTTATTTCTGTTTCTTGTCATAAACAATATCAATGGCCTACAATTAAAATATGTATTTAATTTCTAAAAATTGTCAATTATTTGCGTGTTTCTGACAAAAAGTTTATACTATCATATATTTTTGAAAAGGTAAAAAAAAGACAAATTTTATGGTCTATAAATATACAGGGTGTTCCATTTAAAAAAACATAAGTTTGCTACATAACTCAAAAATAGTAAATATGTAACAAAAGTTATCTACACCACTGCATTCTACGGAAAAAAAACTATTAGAATGTTATTTTACCTTTCCGATAAGTTGAAGGATAACGGAGATACGAGGGGGGTCACAAAATGCAACATTTTCAGAAATGCCCTGTATCTTAAAAACTAAAAGGGCTATGAAAATTCTGTTGACGGCATCTTGAGTTTTACGAAAAAGTAGCACAGTGTCGCGAAAACCGCAACTCTCTATCTTTAAAAATAAAGGAGATACCCCGCAAAAGTACCCAAAATGGGACACCCTGTACAGTCAACGAAGAACTTCTTTGAATTCAATGGACTCCAGAAGAGTGCAACCTATGTTGGAGTTTGCTTGTAGTATTGTGAAAGAAAGCAACCCTGAGCTGTAGAAAGCTTGCGTAGGTGTAGTTTGGGACATTGAATTGGCTCACAGTTAGAACCCAGTTGTTTAGCAGAATTAAACATAGTATTTGTGAAGCAGGAGTTATTCATTCCTAAAGCTGAAGCAGCGCTGAACTTGTACGAGTCTTTCTCGTTCAGCCCTTAAATCATCTTGTGACAGTTCCATAACATTCATAATTTAATCCGAAGTAGAATTCGAGTGTGTAAATTCTCTGTCCCTTTCCCCTACCAGGTATTCGAGAGGGAATGATAATAATATACCAACAGGGTAAGTGCATTTTGATTACCAGAGAACAATTGTTATATTCACTTCATCCTCTGTGTTGGCGATATAAATAATGTAGTTATTTAACCTTCAAATCACGCTCCGCCCTCCAATTTCATATTGTTAATAATTATTTATATGTTCTTCCTCGACATTTTAGATCAAGTGACGTCATAGCGGAACCAAGCAGTCTAAGCGTTAGCAGTTTAAGTGTTAGCCGTGTACGGCAATTTATTTTCTGGTAGAAACTTTTTGGTGTTGTCGTTATTTTCGAGTACGACATTACTAATTACCTTTAGAAAACGAAGAGTTCTTCACCACCTATTCTCTCGGTAAGCCATACTTCTTGTTCAGCTAGTATTTACTTCTTGAGGAATAATCAATTGTTTGCATTAATTCAAGTCATATACATTGTACCTGAGTCCATACTCAAAATAATTGAAATGTTTTAATTTTTTTTTCATTGTTGTTGAGATCATGCCTCTATAAAGTTATAGATAATTTTATAATTAAGGCAAGTAGAATTTTGACCCATGCTAATTTATGCTCCTAATACCATATTTTTTTGAAATCAATTAATATCCTGTTTGTCAGTATTGTAACAAATTAAATTCAAGGAATTAAATAGAGATTAAATTAATTTATCAAGTTGTGTTCATATAAGTGTACAGTCAACGAAGAAATTCTTCAAATTCAATGGACCCCAGAAGAGTGCAACCTACGTTGAATTTTACTTATAGTATTGTAAAAGAGAGAAACACGGACGTGTAGGTAGCTTCCGTAGGTTTAGATTGAAGCATTGAATTGGCTCACAGTTAGAACCCAATTATATAGCAAAATTAAACGTAGTATTTGTGCAACAGGAGTTATTTATTTCTAGGGGTGAAGCAGCGCTGGACCTGTGCGCGACTTTCGCGTTTCACGGAAAGTGTTAGCTCCCTCAAAATCATCTTGTGACATTTCGATGACACCCATAATTTTATCCGACATAGAACTCGAGTAGGCCTTATTTCTATAAGGGATTCGAGAGGAAATTGTACTATCAGACCAACAGGGACAGACCACGCTCCGCCCGCCAATTTTATTTTGTTAATTCTTCCCAGTTCTTTCCAGCCGTTTTGGCTAGTTTCAGTGTTCAATTGTAATTCCGGTTATCGGAAATCTCTTAGGGGATATGATAGAGTATCAGGTTGTTAGGCTTGCCCCAGGTATCCACATAGAGGAATCCTTCTTTAATTATATATATTATCGATCACTGTCCGGGGTTTGTGCTAATTATCTGTTGATGATTCCAACTCTCTTAAGAATACCTGAACAGGGAATCGCTCACTGGCGAGAAGGGTATAACTAGCGACATTGTTAACCGTCTCCCAGGTTCCCACTTGGGGTAAACCTGAATTGAATCAGTCTTTAAATTCATATGCTACCATTCCCACAATCAGATTTCGAACTAATTTTTCAGTCTTCTTGTTGATTTGATATATACCAAGTTTTGTTATTTTTCATCCTATATACAGCGTGTCCTCGAACTGCGTGGCTAAAATAAAACCAAAGATTCTTTGATTCGAAAAAAATTTGATGAGCCTTTTTACTTTTACCTCAAGTGTCTTGTTTAGCCGGTAGAGGGCTTCAAAGTTGCAAAAATAATTTTTTTTTCGGTATAACTTGAGAACGTGATATAGGAATTTTACAATATGTGGCTAAAATAAAACCAAAGATTCTTTGATTCGAAAAAAAATTGATGAGCCTTTTTACTTTTACCTCAAGTGTCTTGTTTAGCCGGTAGAGGGCTTCAAAGTTGCAAAATTAATTTTGTTTTTTCGGTATAACTTGAGAACGTGATATGGGAATTTTACAATATTTGGCAGGTGAGTTACTGTCAATAATAGCCGTTTTTGAGAGCGGAGCATAGAGCCTTAGAGACCATAGAAATGGCTCAAACTTGAGGATGTAACGGGAAAAGTGTCCAGAACATTTTTGTGGTCAATGTAATTCACTCTATATTTTTATGTAGATC
The DNA here is from genome assembly GCA_958510875.1 of Endomychus coccineus. NCBI lineage: Eukaryota > Metazoa > Arthropoda > Insecta > Coleoptera > Endomychidae > Endomychus > Endomychus coccineus. The sequence continues at coordinate 64,847,480 of OY294068.1, read as the reverse complement.
TAATTTGAAAACTTTTCTTACTCTTAGAAAATTTTGATAAAATCAACGGATTTGCTTGAAAAAAATAATTTTCGAGTATCTGCAATTTTGGCTTACCAATTTTACTTGATTAAAATACCTTAGTTGCCTTTGCTTTTCTAATGTCATTTTGGCATTTGGAGAATTTATTCTCAAAACTGTCAGTTTTTACTTTGCTTTCCGTAAAAATTTTATAAAATTATGGCTCAAAATTTCACTAACACTGAAATGGTTAATATCTCGGTAAAACACGAATAATAAAAACAATAGAAATGGGGAAACGATGTGATTATTTAGGAAAAACAAATGCTAAATTTAAAGAAACAACAAAACTTTTTGGGAAATCGCTAAAGCATCAATTGTTCGAAATGTTGCCCATTTTCCTGAATACACAAATTAATTCGTTTCAAGAAATTGGATTGAACTCTGGCTAGTACTTCAGGATCATTCTTCAATAAATCCGCTTCATGATTAATTCGTTGCAACAATTCCTCTCGTGTGTTTACTGTAGCTGCATAAACTTTCGACTTCAAAGCGCCCCATAGAAAGAAGTCGCAGGGCGTCAAATCAGGGGAGCGGGCCGGCCAGTTCACTGGTGCATCGTGTCCTCTACCTATCCAGCGATCTGGATATTCCGCATTCAAATGTCGCCTCACAGCTAATGTGAAATGAGGAGGTGCACCATCATGGATAAACCAGGCCACGACGGATGTGTAAGGGCAAGTCTTCCAACAGTTCAAGTAGCCTTTGTTCCAAAAAGTTCAAGTAGTTCTCCCCGTTCAATCGATCGGGTATAACGGTAGGGCCAATAATAAAGTTATCCACAATTCCAACCCAAACATCGATTTTAGTTTGATTCTGAAAATATGTAACTTCCGTTTCATGAGGATTTTCATCAGCATAGAAATGTTCATTATGGAGGTTAAAAAGACCACATCTCGTGAAAGTATCTTCGTCCGTGAACAGAATTCTTCTACAAAAATTGGGGTTTACGTTTTGTCTTTGGACAATAAGCCGACAGAAATCTAGCCGATGACCTGGATCCATGGGCAATAAGTCTTGAACTGTTTTAATATGATAGGGATACAACAGTTCTTCTTTCAGTACATTATGAACTAATGATTTTGAGGCTCCAATACGAAGTCTCAAACGTAGTGTGCTTATCCCAGGTTCAGTTTCAACCGCTTCCAGTATCGCTTCTTCGAGCTCTAACGTCCTTCTTGTCCGTCTGCGTCCAGTTTCTCTGCGATTTGCTTCAAATTTGTCAGTTTCGCGAAGGTTTGCCGATATGGAATTCTGCGATGTGGATATCTTTCCCTTCTCCGGCCATTGCAACGACAAAGTCCATAAATCAATAACATATCAACCATTTCAGTGTTAGTGAAATTTTGAGTCATAATTTTATAAAATTTTTACGGAAAGCAAAGTAAAAACTGACAGTTCTGAGAATAAATTCTTCAAATGCCAAAATGACATTAGAAAAGCAAAGGCAACTAGGGTATTTTAATCAAGTAAAATTACTAAGCCAAAATTGCAGAGACTCGAAAATTAATTTTTTCAAGCTAATACGTTGATTTTATCAAAATTTTCTAAGAGTAAGAAAAGTTTTCAAATTAGATAAGCTATCTACATAAAGAATATCGAGTGAATTACATTGACCACAAAAAAGTTCTGGACACTTTTCCCGTTACATCCTCAAGTTTGAGCCATTTGTAGGGTCTCTAAGGCTCTGTGCTCCACTCCCAAAAATGGCCATTATTGACAGTAACTCACCTGCTAAATATTGTAAAAGTTCTTCATCACGTTCTCAAGTTATACTGAAAAAACAAAATTATTTTTGCAATTTTGAAGCCCTCTACCGGGTAAACAAGACGCTTGAGGCAAAAGTAAAAAGGCTCATCGACTTTTTTTCGAATCAAAGAATCTTCGGTTTTATTTTGGCCACGCAGTTCGGGGACACCCTGTATATTTATTATTCAATTTGATTAACGAGTTTAACTGCTGATTCTTGTCAGCGAATACGACCTTCAGAGTGTACGTTTGAATAGATATAAAGATATAATTGTAATTCGAAGCGATCCCTGGAAGGGATCAAGGCAACGTAGTCAGAAACAGCTTCTAGGTGGGCTGAATTATACACCTAGTGGTGGCAGCTTAAAAGAACCTTAAAGATATGCAGATCAACTAAGATCTCTGATACCCGAGCAGGTTCCAACAGACAATTCTCACAATTGACAAAACACATCGATGAGGTATTCGCTACCTGAAATAATAATACCCAGCCGCTCTATGCCCTTACTTCCAAACAAGTGACATTCACGGCAAGTTATAACCAAACGTTCCAAACTTCTGTGGAGCTATACTGTTTCTGTCAATTCCAGATTAAATTTTTTAGCCAAGTGAATAGGTTTGAAAGTCTATCTCATCGCTTGTAACAGTCGGCTGGGTATTATTATTTCAGGTAGCGAATACCTCATCGATGTGTTTTGTGAATTGTGAGAATTGTCTGTTGGAACCTGCTCGGGTATCAGAGATCTTAGTTGATCTGCATATCTTTAAGGTTCTTTTAAGCTGCCACCACTAGGTGTATAATTCAGCCCACCTAGAAGCTGTTTCTGACTACGTTGCCTTGATCCCTTCCAGGGATCGCTTCGAATTACAATTATATCTTTATATCTATTCAAGCGTACACTCTGAAGGTCGTATTCGCTGACAAGAATCAGCAGTTAAACTCGTTAATCAAATTGAATAATAAATATACAGGGTGTCCCCGAACTGCGTGGCCAAAATAAAACCGAAGATTCTTTGATTCGAAAAAAAGTCGATGAGCCTTTTTACTTTTGCCTCAAGTGTCTTGTTTACCCGGTAGAGGGCTTCAAAATTGCAAAAATAATTTTGTTTTTTCAGTATAACTTGAGAACGTGATGAAGAACTTTTACAATATTTAGCAGGTGAGTTACTGTCAATAATGGCCATTTTTGAGAGTGGAGCACAGAGCCTTAGAGACCCTAGAAATGGCTCAAACTTGAGGATGTAACGGGAAAAGTGTCCAGAACTTTTTTGTGGTCAATGTAATTCACTCGATATTCTTTATGTAGATAGCTTATCTAATTTGAAAACTTTTCTTACTCTTAGAAAATTTTGATAAAATCAACGTATTAGCTTGAAAAAATTAATTTTCGAGTCTCTGCAATTTTGGCTTAGTAATTTTACTTGATTAAAATACCCTAGTTGCCTTTGCTTTTCTAATGTCATTTTGGCATTTGAAGAATTTATTCTCAGAACTGTCAGTTTTTACTTTGCTTTCCGTAAAAATTTTATAAAATTATGACTCAAAATTTCACTAACACTGAAATGGTTGATATGTTATTGATTTATGGACTTTGTCGTTGCAATGGCCGGAGAAGGGAAAGATATCCACATCGCAGAATTCCATATCGGCAAACCTTCGCGAAACTGACAAATTTGAAGCAAATCGCAGAGAAACTGGACGCAGACGGACAAGAAGGACGTTAGAGCTCGAAGAAGCGATACTGGAAGCGGTTGAAACTGAACCTGGGATAAGCACACTACGTTTGAGACTTCGTATTGGAGCCTCAAAATCATTAGTTCATAATGTACTGAAAGAAGAACTGTTGTATCCCTATCATATTAAAACAGTTCAAGACTTATTGCCCATGGATCCAGGTCATCGGCTAGATTTCTGTCGGCTTATTGTCCAAAGACAAAACGTAAACCCCAATTTTTGTAGAAGAATTCTGTTCACGGACGAAGATACTTTCACGAGATGTGGTCTTTTTAACCTCCATAATGAACATTTCTATGCTGATGAAAATCTTCATGAAACGGAAGTTACATATTTTCAGAATCAAACTAAAATCGATGTTTGGGTTGGAATTGTGGATAACTTTATTATTGGCCCTACCGTTATACCCGATCGATTGAACGGGGAGAACTACTTGAACTTTTTGGAACAAAGGCTACTTGAACTGTTGGAAGACTTGCCCTTACACATCCGTCGTGGCCTGGTTTATCCATGATGGTGCACCTCCTCATTTCACATTAGCTGTGAGGCGACATTTGAATGCGGAATATCCAGATCGCTGGATAGGTAGAGGACACGATGCACCAGTGAACTGGCCGGCCCGCTCCCCTGATTTGACGCCCTGCGACTTCTTTCTATGGGGCGCTTTGAAGTCGAAAGTTTATGCAGCTACAGTAAACACACGAGAGGAATTGTTGCAACGAATTAATCATGAAGCGGATTTATTGAAGAATGATCCTGAAGTACTAGTCAGAGTTCAATCCAATTTCTTGAAACGAATTAATTTGTGTATTCAGGAAAATGGGCAACATTTCGAACAATTGATGCTTTAGCGATTTCCCAAAAAGTTTTGTTGTTTCTTTAAATTTAGCATTTGTTTTTCCTAAATAATCACATCGTTTCCCCATTTCTATTGTTCTTATTATTCGTGTTTTACCGAGATATTAACCATTTCAGTGTTAGTGAAATTTTGAGCCATAATTTTATAAAATTTTTACGGAAAGCAAAGTAAAAACTGACAGTTTTGAGAATAAATTCTCCAAATGCCAAAATGACATTAGAAAAGCAAAGGCAACTAAGGTATTTTAATCAAGTAAAATTAGTAAGCCAAAATTGCAGATACTCGAAAATTATTTTTTTCAAGCAAATCCGTTGATTTTATCAAAATTTTCTAAGAGTAAGGAAAGTTTTCAAATTAGATATGCTATCTACATAAAAATTTAGAGTGAATTACATTGACCACAAAAAAGTTCTGGACACTTTTCCCGTTACATCCTCAAGTTTGAGCCATTTCTAGGGTCTCTAAGGCTCTGTGCTCCACTCTCAAAAATGGCCATTATTGACAGTAACTCACCTGCTAAATATTGTAAAAGTTCTTCATCACGTTCTCAAGTTATACTGAAAAAACAAAATTATTTTTGCAATTTTGAAGCCCTCTACCGGGTAAACAAGACACTTGAGGCAAAAGTAAAAAGGCTCATCGACTTTTTTTCGAATCAAAGAATCTTCGGTTTTATTTTGGCCACGCAGTTCGGGGACACCCTGTATATTTATTATTCAATTTGATTAACGAGTTTAACTGCTGATTCTTGTCAGCGAATACGACCTTCAGAGTGTACGCTTGAATAGATATAAAGATATAATTGTAATTCGAAGCGATCCCTGGAAGGGATCAAGGCAACGTAGTCAGAAACAGCTTCTAGGTGGGCTGAATTATACACCTAGTGGTGGCAGCTTAAAAGAACCTTAAAGATATGCAGATCAACTAAGATCTCTGATACCCGAGCAGGTTCCAACAGACAATTCTCAAAATTCACAAAACACATCGATGAGGTATTCGCTACCTGAAATAATAATACCCAGCCGACTGTTACAAGCGATGAGATAGACTTTCAAACCTATTCACTTGGCTAAAAAATTTAATCTGGAATTGACAGAAACAGTATAGCTCCACAGAAGTTTGGAACGTTTGGTTATAACTTGCCGTGAATGTCACTTGTTTGGAAGTAAGGGCATAGAGCGGCTGGTTCCATATTGGAACCAGTGGTAGGTGATAACCTCAGTGAAACAGTATTTCAGATTTGGTAAACATACGCTCGGCAGTGTTACACGTGATAACTTCACTTCACTTTCGTTGTCGAATCATCTGGTCAAAATTATTCCATTTTACCGACCTTACTTGGATTAAGCAACTTCGCTCCATGATTTGGTGGGAAGAAACTAGCAACGATATATGATGCAGGAATGAATTTACCTCTTTTACAACACTTGCCACGGGCGCCACTTCAGCTAGTTAAGTCACTGCCTGTATAACGTATTCATTGATTACTTTAAGGACTACATTTTGACGTTCCAAATTTTCAGGATAAATTGCTCTCAAATTGAAAGAGTATCCAAATTTTAACAATTTATCAAGTTCTAGTTCATGCATTTTTTAAACATAAAATGAGGTGATGTCCTCGTCTCTCGAGTCAAAGTTGAGATATTGTATAATTTGATTGGGTTTTGAATTCAGCCAATTATTGTTGAGGTTGTGAACCGAATAGATAAATAAATAATTGTCATGAATTATCAACTGGATGAGTATACAGGATACTCAACTTGTTATGTTTAGAAAATTTGTTGATGGCCTTGTTGTTGAGTGCATTATTCTCTCTATTTTATAACAGATTTATTCTAATTTTGAAATAATTTACTTCATGAACATAAACAATAGTTCGTGATTAATTTTGATACAAAACAAATATGGAAAAACTGAAATACTGTTGTTGCAATTAACATGCAAGTGATACCAACAATATTTCCGGCTTTATAATTCAAAAATGGCCTAATGCGGATCTCATAAAATGAAAGTACAATGTTAATTTCATTTTTATTTAATAATTGACTTAGGGTGTTTGTAAGGAGCATTTGCTTTTCCCAACTATCGATTAGTATAAATTAGAAATTGTCTTTATAGCTGTTGGGTGCGGCAAAATTAATTCATTTGAACTTCTTAGAAACTTATATGCGTGTGGACTAATTGTATGTAAAAGTGAGGATAAAATCATAGTATTTGCAGAATATCTACAACTTTCCTTGCAAGTCGTCTGCAGTTTAATACGTTCCAATAGAAAATGAAATTTTTAATTTTCATCATCAACAATCATTTACTTAGGAAGCCATTTTTCAACTCAGTTTATTTAGTCATAATACACATACTATTAAAGTACTGAGCACCTTTCAGTTGTCAAGTAACAATCATGAGAATATACTCTGATGATGGCTATAATTGGCAACTGACATGTCTTCAATACCTACTTTAACAATATTTTTGATGGATAGGGTGATTGTGACTCATTCATAGTATTTGAAAACAAATATGGCCAATAATTACAAAGTGAAACAACTGTCACTATATTATAAAAATCGAAATTGTGGGACGCGATGTGACTTTATCAAACACTATTACGCATCACACAATTTTTTTACATAATAATAAAATGGAAATTCATTAGCATGTGGTGTTCAGTTTAATTTAGTGGCAAATTAGATCATGAATACATCTTTCAGTCAAGAGGTTTCTAGGATCTTAAAGGAGCGGGTAATATGGACAGATCGGCTAATATGATATTTATTTATTTATACACTGTTCAACAGTGTATACTCCCAAATATGGAACAAGAATATAAGACACAGTACAATTAGAAAAAGTTATAGCAATACAGAGTTTAGTGAAGCAAAAGATCTAATCGCAGAGATAGGGCACTAAAAAATATCAATCTGGCTGCTTGCTGAATTGCATTTGACACACATGTTATATAGAGGTGAATATTTGAGAAAATTTGTCCGTGGTGTTGGGAAATAAAACAGATTGTCTACTCTAGACTTTGGTATAGGTACATTGATGTTAAGTTTTTGTTGAATATGTGGGTCAGTGATTAGATTGTTAATAAGCCTTAACAGGAAAATTGTGAAGTGACAATCACGACGGCAACTCAGGGTGTCGGCAAATTCGTAGATAAATTTTGTCAGGTCGACAGGAGGGAAGTTTGAGGAAACGTCGTTGTACTGATTCAACTTTTTCTATACAGGATGGTCCAGTTTCGAAAGCGGAAACTTAACAGGCAGACAGATAACTACAAAATAATATCAGTTTGTACTATAAACTATATTCGAAAAATGCTTCATTACAAAGATACAGGGTGTCAAAATTTTTATATAAAAATCGAGATTCAATAATATTTTCAAAACTACTCTAGATATTCAAGTGGAATTTGGCACGTTTGAATAAATAATTCAAATACATCTTTTTACGCAAAAAATATAATTTTACATCCACCAGTTGCGTGCTTACAGACAGATCTTCGGCTATTTTTCATAAAAAGTATGTATAAAAAATTATTGGGAAATAGGTCACAATAACACTCTGTTTTAAAATTTTTTGTCTTTACGTACGTTTCGGTCTCACGACCATCATCAGAAGACCCACTATGTAAAAAAAAAGGGGTTTATTAAAACTAATTATATCACAAGCGTCCAAATCTCACAAATTTAATTTCAATCAAAAGAGCCCACGCCGTCGAAACGAACCGAGCCACGAATAATCGAAATTGTATCGTCAATATTAAAGTATAAAAAAATTTTTTTTGTAGTAAGAATCCGCTATTCAGTAATATTCTCAAAATATATAAGTTCATGTTGTTATTTTCATATCAACTGAGAACGAAGTTATTTGTCGAGTACCTATCCTCGACCCAGATGTGTAATTTATGAGATACTTAGAAAGGTTCAGACCTGTACTGGAATATTACTACAACGCATTCTTCCTAAAAACATTTTCAACAATTATAAAGACGTATAAATATGACTTAGATTTTGTGTGTCAGCCCTATGGTTTACAGATTTGGAATCCCCTTTTATGTGAATCATCTCCAGGATAGATCTTTTATAATAATTGGTTTCCTGAGTTAAGATATCAACATTTTTGTAATCAAATTGATGGTTATAATCAAAGCAGTGCTTAGCAAGGGCGGTGGAATTTTCTAAGTTATTATTTCTTGTGCTATATTTATGGCCATACATTCTTTTTTGTAAATATTGCTTAGAGATTCCAGTATAGGTTCCATCACAATCTAAACAATTCAATTTATATACTGTGTGGGTTTGTTTATCTTTAGGTATTAAAGGTTTTAAATTTGAGAAATATTTCCCAACACAGTTAGTAGGTTTATGCGCAACATTTATATCATACTTTTTCAAAGACTTCTTGATTTTCTCTGAGGTCTCCGGAATGTATGGTAAGGTTATAAAATTGTCAATACCTTTTATGTTATTCTTATATGACGAACCATCATAGATTTTGTTTATTCTCTCTTTAATGATAGGATTGAAAAAAGTTTTTGGGTAGTCATTCATTTCTAGTGTATTACGAACAATATTTAAATTTTTGGGGCGGTCATCTGCGTGGGACAATTTTATCACGCGGTCCGTATAGCTGTTTATGACACTTTTTTTATAACAAGCTGGTGCTACGGAATTGAAGTGAAGATAACGTTGAGACCAAACTTCTTTAGTAAACCAAGAGGTTTTTATTTTTCCATCTGCATAATGCCTAATGTTCATATCTAGGAAATTTATGTTTTTGTTTAATTCTATTTCACAAGTGAATTGAAGTTTACAGTGGAAATTGTTAAATTTATCAATTACGTATTGAATTTTATCGTTGGGAACACACATAAGGCAATCGTCTACATACCGTTTAAAGAATACAGGCCGAAAATCTAATGGACTCATAAGAGATTCCTCTAGGCACTCCATAACGAGATTAGCAATGGTAGCTGAAATGGTTGATCCCATTGTTGTGCCGAATATTTGTCCAAAATATTGCTCACCATACTGAAAGTATGTGCATTCTAAACAAAATTTTACAGCATTAATAAATTCCGATTGATCTAGAGGTGTGTGGTTTTTAATCTCTGCCCAACGTTTTTTGATGCTACTCAATGCCAAAACGACAGGTATATTTGTAAATAAAGAAACAACGTCCAAGGAAATCAGTTGATGGTTTACGGGTACAGATTGATTTTTCATAAATTCATTAAAATGACATGAGTCTTTTACATAGAATTCATTTTTTCCTATTATATTATTGATAGATTTTGATAGAAATTTTGATAAATTGTAAGAAGGCGCTCCAATATTACTAACAATGGGTCTTAGAGGTATATCATTTTTATGTAGTTTTGGAAGCCCATAGATATAAAGTGCCAGCCCAGCATTATGGCAAATTAATTTATTTTTTAATTCAATCTTATTTTTATGCCATTTATTTATCAATTTATTCATGTTATTTTGTACTGATAAAGTAGGATCAGATTTTAATTTTTTATAAGTTGTTTCATCATTCAAAAGGATTCCTATTTTGTTTTCATAGTCATTTCTATGCATTATGACGGTTTTATTACATTTATCCGCGTTCGAAACTAATATTTGAGGGTTAGCATCTAAGAAATCTTTTGTTATTTTTGTATTATAGTTAAAACGATTCTTTGCAATACCTATTTCTGCTTTCTGTTTGTTGTTTTTGTTTGTTAAGATGTTACAAACTTTGTTTCTAATTTCATTTTTTTCTTCTAAACTTTTATTCCTAATTCCGAATCTAAATTTGAAATAATATCGTCAATAGGCAATTTTTTATTATTATTAATTTTAAAACAGAGTGTTATTGTGACCTATTTCCCAAGAATTTTTTTAATATAATTCATACTGGGTCAAGAATCTATATTATAAAAAGTATGGTATGCCACTTGAGTTTTTCAGAAGAAAAAATTATTTCTAGAATCCTTCTTCAATTTACAACAAAAAAGGCTTCTTACTTTTTTCCGTTTGACACATCGTTTGCCAGTAAAAAATTAAAATACCTGATATCTAAAAAACAATTAAACAAAAACGAAAATAAGACATTTAATTAGTGGCTTACAACAACAATAACAAAATGAAAGAAAATTAAAAGCAAAATCACAAAAATTGCTCGAAATGTTGTTCACCCACCTCAATCATTTTCGACATCTACTCACTAATGCGTTTACTGCAGCAGATACTTCATGCGGATTTTGACGCATATCATTGCAGGCTTGCTGAATTCTTAAGACTAAATCTTCCCTTGTTAATACGGAATTAGTGTAGACTTTATCTTAAATAGTGCCTCAAACGTTAAAGTCTAGCTGATTAAGATCCGGTGACCTGAGTGGCCAGGCCACTGGTCCAATACCATTAGCCACGTCATTATTCATGTCATTCCTCCTTAGCCGGCCAATTCATCGTGGAGGATAATTGGTATTGAGCCATTCTCTTACAACTATTACAAAATGCGGGGGAGCTCCATCCAGTTGTATCCAACTTTCATGCCTCAAATTAATGGGTAAATCCTCTAGGTAGACCTGCAGATTATTGTTAAGAAACTCCATAAAAGTTCAACCTTGGGGGTAGGAAATGTGAACCACAAACATTAACATCAATAACGCCCAACCAAACATTTACGGAAAATTCATTTTGAAATCATCTTCTTGGCCGAATTTCTCGAGGATTCTGATGTGCCCAAATATGGGTATTATGGTAATTTGTTACCCCACGTCTGGTAAAAGAGGATTCATCCGTTCAAAGAATCTTATGGAAAAAGTCAGGATTTTCTTCCATTGAGTTTAAAAGCCACTGGCAAAATCTTATTCCCTTTTCAGCACGACCAGGATGCAAATCCTGAACAGGCTGTAGGTGATATGCATGTCTGTGGTCATCGTGTAGTGTTCGTAATATTGTAGACTTCGGTATGTGAAGGTTCTGAGCTGCCTTCCGAGGGCTCAGCCTCGGATTGTTATCAAAAGTACGAAGTATACGATTATTCTGAATATCATATCGACGGTTTCTGTTCCGTTCGTTATTAACACGCAGGCCAAAGTTACGAAAATTCTGATGTGTTCTGATGAGAACCCGAGCATCTGGAACACTTCTATTTGGATAGCGTCTACGATATTCACGAACTGCCGCTGCTGCATTTCACAAAATCCGTAGCAAAAATGAATATCTGCGTATTCGTTGTTAGAAAAAAGCATATAAACTATGGTCCTATCTTCTTTCGTTTCGGAGATACAGGGCGTCGAATTTAATTTTGTTTAACGAAATTTTGCTGTAGCTCCTGTGCAGTTACATATATTTTTTTGAAATCTGGTATTCAGTAATTTTTTTGTTTTCTTTGCACATTTTTCTGGTTTACAATTTTATCTCAAACAAATAATGTAGTCTTGTTGATTCTCAAAATCTCACCGTTATCGAGAAAAACGCGTTTAAATGAAAATACGCGATTTCAGTAGTAAGTAAATTTGATGAGATTTTGTTATGTTCATTCAAAAGCGTTTTTCTCGAAAATGTTGAAATTTTGAGACCACCAACAAAAGTACTTTATATGTTTGCAATATAATTATGAACCAGGAAAAATATTCTCGAAAAAGTTAAAGCTGAAAGAATCGCCGAAAAATCGCGCACTCAACGCCCTCTACCAAAAACTAACTAGTAATAGTCTTATTTGGCATCTTCTGAAACCCCCGAGTACCAGATTTCAACTAAATATCTGTAACTGCACAGGAGCTAGAGCAAAATTTCGTTTAAAAAACATTTAATTCAACCGAAACGAAAGAAGATAGGATCATAGCTTATATGACAAAATCTGAATATTTTTATGAAATCTACGGTCCCCTGCTTTTACGGAAGGTCTTTCTGAAACACCCTGTATAACTGATGAGATGGAAAGGCGTATTATGTTTGCGATGTAGAGGGATCGGAGAAATTTCTCGACATTCCGACTATGAAACCATACATTATGCTTGCAGCAGACAAAGTGATTTCAATATGTGGCACGAGATTAGTGTCTAAGGTAACACCCAAATTGGTGAATTTGACAGGCCATTAAAGTGGTTTATCATATATTGGTATGAAATTTACCAACTTTTCAGTGTATATGTCATTACATTACATTTATTCATGTTTAAACGAAGATTGTTGCGAAAACACCCTTGCTCAATGCGTTTCAGATTAAGTGAAAGTTGAGGATAGTCCTTGATGCCATTAACCTCCCAATATAGTTTTAAGTCATCCGCGTATAACAATCACCTCAACTATGTCGTTTATAAAAGCATTGAAGAGAAGCGAACCTATGATACTTCCTTGGGGGACATCCGATGTAGCTACATATTCAACAGACTCAAGGACATTAAATATAACATATACTGATATCTATCAGCGGAGTATGAGACAAAGAGCTGTATGAGGGTCTGAGAAAAACCGTATCGTACAATTTCGATAGCAGTATTCTATGATCAATCTGTCAAAATCTTTTGAAAAGTCCTTACATAAGACATCGGTTTGAGATTTGTTATCGATTCTCTCAGCAATATGTTGAGTAATGTTAAAAAGGTTCGTAATTGTCGAGCGACCTTTCAAAAGGCCATGTTGAAGTGGTATAATTTGATTGCTCAGAGGAGGATATAACCTGATATTGAGATAGGTTTCAAACAATTTGGAAAATTGTATAATGTGGATACAGGTCTGAAATTACCAACATTAGAGTTGTCCCCTTTTTATTAATCGGGCGAACTTTGAACAATTTACATTAATCTGGGACGGTACTATTTTTAATGCATTTATTTATCAACATTGTCAGTCGACGAGCCCGTTTGTGTAAAGTTAGCCACGTTTTATGACGTGTAAACTGTCGGAACTGTGTAGAAATTGCGTGCGGTGTTGCCAAATTGTTCCAGAACACAAAAGGGATTTCAAATAATATTATCGGATTTGTACCACTGTAGGGGGACAGGAGGAATTAAAATCCGAAAATTCATTCCATTTCAGTCTATATCTTCTTTGGGAGTGCGCGCTCGTTAATAGTTCCCCAACAGTAATATTCAGGAACACAAAAGGAATTCGAAAAAAAATATTATCGAATCTGTACCACCGTAGGGGGGACAGAAGGAATTAAAATCCACAAATTTATTTCATTTCAGTCGAACTCTTCTTCAGGAGTGCGTGTCCTTCAATAGTTCCTCAATAGTAATATTCAGGTACACAAAAGGAATTCGAAAAAGAATATTGTCGAATTTGTACTACCGTAGGGGGGACAGGAGGAATTAAAATCCGAAAATTTATTCCATTTCAGTCTATATCTTCTTTAGGAATGCGTGTTCGTTAACAGTTAATAACCAGGAATGTTAAAGAACACGGAAGGAATTTGAAAAAGAATATTATCGAATTTGTACCACCATAGGGGGGACAGGAGAAATTGAAATACACAAATTTATTTCGTTCCAGTCTATATCTTCTTTGGGAGTGCTCGCTGATAGTTCCTCACCAGGAATGTTCCTGGAATTTGAAAAAATATTATCAAAATTGTACCACCGCAGGGGGAGCAGGAGGAATTAAAATCAACAAATTTATTTCATTTTAGTCTATATCTATATTTAGGAGTGCGTGTTCGTCAATAGTTCGTAAACAGGAATATTCCAGAACACAAAAAGAATTTGAAAAAAAATATTATCTCATTTGTACCACCGTAGGGGGGACAGGAGAAATTAAAATCCACAAATTTATTTAATTTCAATCTATATATTCTTTAGGAGTGCGTGTTCGTTAATAGTTCTTCAACAGTAATATTCAAGAATACAGAAGGAATTGGAAGAAAAATGTTATCGGATTTGTACCACCGGCACCGTAGGGGCAACAGGAAGAATTAAAATCCGCAAATTTATTCCATTTCAGTATATATCTTCTTGAGAAGTGCGTGTTCGTTAATAGTTCGCAACTAGGACTATTCCAGAACACAAAACGAATTTGAAAAAAAATATTATCGAATTTGTAACACCGAACGGGGCAGGAAGAATTAAAATCAGCAAATTTATTCCATTTCAGTCTATATATTCTTTGGGTGTGAGTGTTCTTCAATATTTCCTCACCAGGAATGTTCCAGAACACAAAAGGGATTTGAAAAAAATATCGGATTTGTATCACCGTAGGGGGGACAGGAGAAATTAAAATCCACAAATTTATTCAATTTCGGTCTATATCTTCAAGAGTGCGTGTTCGTTAATAGTTCCTCGACAACACAAAAGGAATTCGAGAAAGCACATTATCGAAATTTTTACACTGTAGGAGGGACAGGTGGAATTAAAATCCGCGAATTTTGCTTATTGTAGCTTGAAGCTTCATGTTTATTTTAGGTTTCTGACGAATGCAGGTACTCTGGAAATAATAGGAAGCCGTATAGCATGAAAACCCTATTTCTAATTGTATTTCGTTTGAAATTTCCAGTAGCATTTTCAAAATTGACTAACAATATGATAACATGAAAGTTTCACACCACCCAAGACGTATTTCATCGACGCGTTACTTTTTTTTATAGTGGGTATTCGCCAAGAGCCCTATTGTCTCACACAGAGGCTTCCGACCTCTCATTGAAATCTTACCTTCACGTCACAAATACCGCAAAGAAGTTCCACATATAATTTCCGCAAAGTTGCGCAAGTAATTCCCGATAAGTTCCGCGTTTCCATACCGCATAGACAAACATGGGAATTTCCGGTACAATATATAATAATATAAATATACAAGGTGTTCCATCTCAGACGAGCCACCCCGCATATTTCTTATCCCATAGTGAGTGGAAAAATCTCCCGAAATACGTCGAATGATTTTGTTTGGGGGCATCTTTTGACGTATATTTGAGGCTTCAACGAGCAACCCCCTAATAGGGGGCGCTTCAACCCCTCAAAATTGAATCGGGGGGAGGGGTTGAGTGATACGTCATTTGAAAGGTCACGGAAGCCTCTTTACAACGGTGTATGAAAAACGTAAATTTGATGAACCGTTTTCGTCAAAAATTAATTTTGTTGCTCGAATGCGCCACCTTGAATATTTTGGTTATTTGTGCAATGTACAAGCTCATTTTTATTAAGCCTTATTTACAAACTCAAACAATCTTCAAAAAATCACATTCGTAAAAAAATTGAATTGTGTTGTCATGCTTACAATGAGAAAAATTAAATCTGCGAGTTTAAATCAAATGTTCAAATTGTCCTCCATTGACTTCCATACAATAATACAATCTTGACTGAAAACCGTCTCTAACATGGTTCAGCATAATTGGAGTTATTTGACGAGACTCATTTACAATTTGTTGGCGTAGTTCGTCCAAATTTTCAGGCCGAGTCACAAAAATCTTGGACTTAAGATGTCCCCACAAGAAGAAGTCCAGAGGGTTCAGGTCAGGAGATCGAGCAGGCCACTCCATAGGACCTCTTCTTCCAATCCAACGACCGGGGTATTGCAAATTGAGGTATTGGCGAACTGGTGCGGCGTAGTGAGGAGGAGCTCCGTCTTGTTGGAAATGCAATTGTTGTTCAAGTAGTTGAGGATCGTTTTCTAATTGTTCAGTTATTAACGTATCAATCGCATTTTCCAACATTTCAAGATGAATTTCGCCATTTAAATTACCAGGAATAAACAGAGGTCCAATTAGGTGGTCTCCCAAAATTCCTACCCAAACGTTTAGCTTTTCCTGATGTTGAGTGTGAGCTTCTCGAAATACATGAGGATTTGTATCGCTCCAAATTCTACAGCTATGCCGGTTAACCTCTCCATTAAGTAAAAAAGTGCATTCGTCAGAAAAGCAAACGTTGTACAAGAAATTTGGGTTATTGTTGATACGCTCGACCATAATTTCGCAAAACTCTTGCCTTCGATCCCAATCATCATCATTTAATTCCTGAATTAATTTAATTTTGTACGGATGGAACTTGTGTTTATCTAAAATTCTGAAAACGTTAGATTGGCTAATACCGGAAGCTGCAGAAGGTTGTCGTACAGATTGCGTGTTTGGCATGAGTTGGACATGTCTCAATACCGCCACAGCTGCTCCTTCATCATTAACAATTCCAATGGGTGCCCTTTTTTTATCCATTACTGAACCCGTCTCCACAAATTTTGAAATCAATTCCATTACGTACTTATGGCGAACGCTACGTTTAGGATGGTTTTCGTTAAATATCCTTGCAGCCGCTCGGGCATAATTTTTATTTTGGTAATAAAGGCTAACCAGCTCAACACGTTATTGCAATGTGTACACCATATTTTTTGAAAGTTTAAACAAATCAGCAAAGTAGTAACTCAACAGATTGATCAAAATCATGAAATGATCGAAGAAACGTTAAAACCAGATAAACACCTTCTAAGAACAAAAAATGAAGGCAACGTAAGGAAATGTTTTGCAGTTTTTTTATTTATTAGGTTGAGAGAATGTATTATTGTATGGAAGTCAATGGAGGACAATTTGAACATTTGATTTAAACACGCAGATTTAATTTTTTTCATTGTAAGCATGACAACACAATTCAATTTTTTTACGAATGTAATTTTTTTAAGATTGTTTAAGTTTGTAAAAAAGGCTTAATAAAAATGAGCTTGTCAAAATTAATTTTTGGCGAAAACGGTTCACCAAATTCACGTTTTTCATACACCGTTGTGAAGGGGCTTCCAAAATCTTTCAAATAACGTATCACTCAACCCCTCTCCTTTATTCAATTTTGAGGGGTTGAAGCGCCCCCTATTAGGTGGTTGCTCGTTCAAGCCTCAAATATACGTCAAAAGATGTCCCCCAAACAAAATCATTCGACGTGTTTCGGGAGATTTTTCCACTCACTATGGGATAAGAAATATACGGGGTGGCTCGTCTGAGATGAAACACCCTGTATTTATAAAATCCTTACAATCAAAGTAGCGGTATACAGCAGTCTTATATCAGTTTTCACAAGTGTCGCACAACAAGCATAACATCAGATAAGCAAAAAACGATATTCCCCAGATTAAGTACAAAAGGATTATTGTACGTGATCCAAAAGCCGAGATATTGAAGATTTTGCAAGCACAAGCCACTTTCAACGCACGAAATCAGTTTCACACACTCCGCCGCACGCTCCGGCAACCGCATACGCTTCACTTTGTTACTCAATTCCTAATACTATAAAGCAATAAAACATATCGTAGTATTTCTTACTGAAAATGTAGGTATTTAACATTAACATCCACAACGTACACTTCTGTAAAATGTTTATTGCGCCTTACGAATTTTTTTGAAATGAAAAAATTATCTCTGGTTCAGAATATCGTAGAAGAAAAAGTTTCCTTGGTAATTAGTGAAAAAATTTCAGAAGTCGAATTCCGTCAAAGACATTTCCCTAAAATAAAAATTGTAAAACTTGTCTGAGAAAAAATGTTCTAGGAAAGTGCAATTTTTTCAAAGTCACTTTTTCACCCTTAAAATTCGAAAAATCGTTATATTTCTTTAATAACATTATAGCACAACTCTTCAAGAAGAAAAGAGGCCTGGAATCGTTACCCTAGGACGATCCGCTGAGAAGATCTAGGGCATTAATGAGACCACCTTTTTTTCGAAAAATCGGAAAATTAGTAATTTTATAAATTTTGAAAAAAATCGCTTATTAAGCTTGCCATGGGCTATACGTATAGCAAATAAAAATTATGGAAACGTAATAGTTAACGACTTCTCGATACCCCGATTTTTTCAATATAAGTCGAAAGGTATGAAAGATATCGATAATTATCATACAAGCAAAGCGATAGATCCATTTGATATTTACAACTTTCTCATTTAACTTTTTCCGATTCGAGCTATAGTTTTTTACTTATTTAAGAAAAACCGCCTCTTGCAACTTTGGCAATTCTTTAGGTTATGTTCGCCATTTCGGATCAAGTTGCATGAAACAGAAACTCGCCTTTAAATTTAATTTCCTATACGCTCATATTTTTTTTTCTGGTTTTAATTTCTGCACGCACTTCTGTCTATTGCTTGGACTATAAGTTCAAATTGTTCATTGATTCGTTATCCAAATTTTAAACATCGTTTTATCGTTGCTCTATGGGTTGTATGTTTACCATTTCTTCTTTTTTAATTTTCCGTTCAACATCTCTTACTTGTGTCGTAATTTTACTCAAATGTCTGAAAATGTTTGAAGAACATAAACGTCTACTTCATGTTCTGAAGATTGTTCCGCAGAAATACGTTTGATAATCAGAATAAACTTTTCACACACAGTACACGTATATTTTCTTGGTCTTTTTTTGAATATGGGTTATGTTTAAAATAAAGATTGCATGTGTTATTCACAGACTTGATTTTTTTATTTAGCAAAAGAGTTTATTTTTCCTTGATTAAAGTTGTATTACGACATGTGATAGAGCATTCATCGCCGGTTAAAACAAATTCTCCCTCTTTGAAAATACAGTCATAATATATAAATACTCCGGAAATAGGTCAAATTAACACTTATGCTTCATATTTTTCGTCTTTACGTACGTTTCGGTCTCACGACCATCATCAGAAGACTTATTATGTCTAAAACTGGATTACTTAAAATTAATTGTATTACACAAAGCGTCTTTATCGCAACAATTTCAATTAAAATGCCCACGTCGTCGAAACGAACAGAAACACGAATAAACGAAACTGTAACACCTCAATGTTATAAGTATAATATATCAAGAATCCACTATTAAGCAGTACTCTTAATAAATGCATGTTCATGTTAACAAAGTCTATGAAATCCAGTTTTAAGCATAAGTCTTCTGATGATGGTTGTGAGACCGAAACGTAAGTAAAGACGAGAAAATATAAAACATAAGTGTTAATGTGACCTATTTCCCGAGAATTTATATATAATTCATACCTGGGTCAAGAATCTTTATTATAATGCCGTCATTATAAGTTACAGGTACTAAGTTACCCTCTAGTATATTTTTAGTTCTCGGCAAAAGTCGAACGTGAATCATTTCAAAACTTTTTTTCAACTCTGGCAATACTACATCGAAATCTGAACTGACTTATTTTCTCTTCAATGAAGTTGATGTGACAGTGGAAGATGATTCCCTAGCTTTTGGAGTCGAGTGTACTAATACATAAGATGCATTTTTATCTCAAATTTTTATTATAAATTTTTGAGGAACTACAAGAAATAATAGATTTGATATCATAGTCAAGATGTGATTTAGCCTTACTTTCATCATTTATCTGCGCAGGTTCGGAAGAACATTGAAGTGATGCTTCTTGAACTGATTCTAAATTATTTGGTTCCTGAACCGAAACTTCAAGAGGAGAGAGTATACTTTTATAGTCAAATGTACTCTTTACAGAATGAACACGTCTTTTTATGAAATAAAATAGTTTCCTGATATTTTTTCGCTATTTTTGTATTTTTTTGTATTTTGACTCTTAAAGTAGCGTAAACAGTCTGGAAAATTTATTTAAACGCTGTATTTTTACCCTGTCGAACCGTATTGTATCCTCTACCATGCCCTGCAGGCATCCGCACGGCTGTGATGCAGTGGTACCACGTTAGGGGATTTCCCCCTGAATTAGGTTTTTTTTTTGCTTTGGTGTCAAATTTATGTAGGGGTTTTTGTTGGGGGGGGGGGGGTTATTTGGAGATGTCCATTTGCTTATTTTCAAACATTACAAATTGTTGAATTAATCAACCGAACAATAACAACTTTTACAATAAGATTGTAAGAAGCATAACATCACTTCAGTCATTCAAATATGCGCGGTTATCTGCGTCATAACCCAGGATAAGTAGAGGGCGACACACGATTCGCTGGAAACGTGTGTCACGAATCACAAGCAGGAAGTTTAAGACTCACATTTAATAATGTGTATATTATTTAAAAGTTTACGGGTTTATTTCAAATTTTAGTGGGATTTGCGGCGCTATCTGAGGGTTATTGGGCGAAGCTACATGGCAACTCTGCTGTGATGCCAAGCTAAAACATCTGTAGTGTTAGATTAGATATTATATATGGGAGATAGATAGGCAACTCACTGCACAAGACTTTGTTGTTGATCGTAGCGTGGAGTAAAAAATATATTGGATTTGCGGGTAATTTGAAATATGGATTTGGTGTTTACTATGTGAATTAACTTTTAAAATATGAAGAATAGCGAATTAAAATTTGTTCTATTGCGTTATTCTACATATTTTTAAAACTTATCCATTCAAAGTCTATTATTTCTATCTTCGAGTAAATTTATATCACATAATATTTCAATCATATCTCATCAATTTTTAGATATTGATAAATTAAAGTGACAACATATAAATCTGTAAAATGTGTGAAATAAGTAAATAAATAAAGAAAACGACTTAGACAGACCTGAAAATGTCATTATTCGTAAGGAATTCAGAAAGATTATTCAGCCAACTTATAGTCCATATGAACAAGGGAAAGTTAGTAGAATTAAACACATTTATGGATTAGTTTATTTTAATAATATATAATAGCTTTCATCTGAACATATAACTATTTTAAATTGTTTGTACCCGAACATATATTCAGTTCTTGACTAGCCTAATAAAGTTTCATATATACAGTTGTGAAATTTTCAATGACGAATAAATTTGTTCTTATGAAATGGAAAACTGGGAAAGTGGATTATACATAAATATTATTTATTACATATTGATATTATACATTCTCACACTAAAACATTTTACACGTATTTACATCTTTTTTAAATTCTTAATCCTAAGCAGGGCTCCCTTAGGCTTCAAATATTTATTTTGAGCTGAATATTTCATTGGATCTCTATAATTAGTCCTAATGAGACTTTTACCTTTCAAAATGTTGTTAATGTTCTTGGTCCATGTGAAGATATGAAATGAACAAATGAAATTACAAAACATATCTAAGACATCATGTTTTCTGCAACTAAATATACTTTTAAATTCTGCTTGACAGATTATATTATATTTTAGATTGAATGCGATATGTTCAATTTCTCAAATTCTAGACAAAATTTCAATCAAGATGTTCACAACCATTAAAAATGATCGGTTATACTTCGAAGACGGATATAATAACGCTCAAGGGTACACACGAAAATCCCATGTTAAATTTAATGCAAATGAAGAAATAAAATGCCGAATTAAATACAATAGTCAAAGAACAACACCAAGAACGTAATATAACCTAGCACAGCACAGCGTCAATTAGCTAACAAAACAACAATGGCTACCGTGTTTTCCGTTTCCTTCTCTCTCTTTATTTGCTTTCAGTTCTTTGTCCGAGCCCCTTGGGCCCCATGGAGTCGGCGCCCATGCTTTCGAGCGGTCCAATCATCTAGAAATGATGAAAAGTATGTTTTACGTTTTTACACGGGACCAGGCACATTTTCTGTATCATCATCCATATGTTCTCAACGTTATAAACACTGATCAATCTGAAATAATTGATTATTTATTTATTAAATATACATTAATTGTTGTTTGAAACTGTAAGTTGTATATCAATATAATTGTAACATATTTATTATACCAATAAACCTCCTCTTGGCCGCGTTATTTCCAGTAAGGCGCGTTTCTATGTATCATACATGTAAACGTATGTTTAAACCAATGAAAACTTGAACTCATTAACACATTAAAAGGACTTTCATAACTGAATACAGGCGGACGAATAGGTTTTTAATCATAACCAGGAGAATTCAACGTTAACCCGGAGCCAGGAGAAAAACGTCTGAAACCTGGAAACTCCGGGTCAAACCTGGAGAGGTGGCAACCCTAAGTGCTGAATTAAATTAACACGTTGTCTAAATAGCAGATACAGAGAATTCCTTGATTCATAGTTATTGATGGCATTACAACAGAAATATTAAATTACTTCTACAATTTGAGACTCTACTTCACAGTACATGAGGAAAATACGCTGTTCTATAGAATGCATTCAGCATAAATACACTTACGTACCTCATGTAATTCCAAGCGGCAATCCGTAGGTCTGAGGTTTATTTAGCATTATGTAGAACAGCGTATTTCCCTCATTCTTCGTATATTCAATACTCTTTCGCTACCATGGGTCAGTCAATAGATACATTGACTAGTAAAAGCGTGAATTTCATTTTTTGTGAACACTTTAGCTACGCAAATCAGTGAATGGGTGGTATGAATAAAAACGAAGTACTTGCTACTACTACAAGTATTAGTATCTTCTATCTAGTATTTACTTTAAAACGAAGTAGATACTACATTTCCGATAGCATTTACTTCACCTGTCAGAGAACTTGCTTCCCTACAAAGTAGATACTTCATATTAAAGTATCTACTTCACAAGTGTAGTACATTCTTTGAAATGTGTAGCACTTACTTCTATCGCAGTCACACACGCCAGGCTGTCTAACGAGTTCAGACAAGTTTACAAACTCTAGCGGACGATAGTGTTTTTGTGGTGAGCTGTGTCAAAGGTGTTTTAAGATGTCTTCTGATGAAGGAAGTGTGATTGGAGAGTCTCAAAATGAAGACCAACAGTTGGCATTTGTCATTATGCTCGAAGATTTTAAAATTATATTGGACAAAAGAATGACCTTCGATAAAATCGGCAAAAGATGCTGCTCTGAGAGAATTGACAGAGCTTTATAATAAAAATATGAACAAAAAGTTAAATTCCAAACAAGTTTTTAAAAAAGTCAATAATATGAAAAGTAAATTGGAGAAAATCACTGATCTTAATAGGGACTGGGAACAAAAGGATTAAACTAAATGTGTGGTAACAGACATTTTATGATTTGTGGAATGCTAATGAAAATCCGATTTTCCAAAAAGTTCCGGGTAAGTACTTAGGTATATTTTTTATAGATCTGTTTTGTGCATGGGTTCTATTAAATTTTTAGGAGGAGTAACTGCCGGCACCAGCAGAGATGAACCTGCTGGGCGGAAGAGGCGTTTAATTAGTGAAGAAGATGAAGTCACAGATGTAGGAAAATTTTTTGAAGTAAATGAACTTAATACTACTTCATCAGAAAAACTGCAGAAGATTTTACTTCGTAAACAAATTAATGCTGCTTCAGCTCAAGAAAAGGCCGCTGTAGCCCAAGAAAAGGCTGCTATGGCACAAGAAAGAGCTGCAAGAGGTTTAGATAAAGCTGCACAAGCTGCAGAACAGTTTATTGAGGATTATTTTCTTAGGCAACATTCGGGTGCCTAAACTATTGGCCTAGGACACAGGGTGTTTTCTTTCAATAGTTCATGTTTTGTTTTTGAGAATTTAAAGTTTGTGATTCTTTTTTCATTATACGTTTATTGAGATAATAATAAATGTTAAGTAACGATATAAGAAATGTGTTAATTTGCAATCCTTTGTTCGTATATCTGTTCAGCAATATGACCACGAAACTATATACCTTGGCGTCTAATTTCGGCTATATTATTTCCTTCAGGGAACAGTTGATGCATTACAGGTTCTGCCTCAAGATAACTTGGTTCAAAATCATTCGGGTCGTGTAAAAACTTCGAACAATTATGCAAAATAAATCCCGACATAATATATTTACATATTCGATCAGTTTTAAGTCGTACGGTGTAATGTAACATTGGAAATCGCCTTTTTAATTCTCCGAAGCACCGTTCAATAATAACGCGTTCTTTTGCATGCATTTTGTTAAAATATTGTTCGATAGGTGTTAATGGATTTTTAATTGGTGTAAGCATCCAAGGAGTTGCTGCATATCCAGAATCCCCCAAAAGACATGCATTTGTCTGGTTGTGAAACATTATAGGGTAAACTGAAGAATTATACCAAATCCTGCTATCGTGGACAGAACCAGGCCACGATGAATCCACGCTGGTTTTCCTCTATAGTCACACGTTGCTTGCACATTTATTGAGGAAACACCTTTTCTATTAACATATTCATCACCGTGAATATGAGGATTTAAAATTTTCATGTGTGTGCAATCAATAGCGCCAATGACATTTGGTATAACATGACTTGCTGCCCATTCTTCTTTGGATACGTTAAGGGCATTGTCTGAAGCAGGAAATACAATCCATTTATTTTTCTTTTCGCAAATTGCACTTGAGACGTAATTTACTATTTTGGAAACAGTAGTTTGATGCATCCCAATATCCAAACTAACACCTTGTTGCATTCCAGGGTCCCCTTAAACAAATATGTCATATGTATATAAATACTGCTGAGACTTAAAAACCTATAAAAAAAATTTGCGTCCCAATATCAGTATATAATTTATGCATACATACCTAGAGTTCTTAAAAATACTTCCATTTGCTGAATATGTGAAAGTGCACCACCTCTAGTTTCACTGGTCTCCTTTAGAAATTCGTTGGCTAGGATAGTAAGTTTTCCCTACTAAACCTACATGAAAGATACAAAATAATATCGTGAAAATATCTACATAGATAGTACGTAATTTATTACCTGAATATTTGACGATATAGGGCATCATCGTCGTAGTATCTTCTTGCATTATACTTCTTATTTCTGCGTATTTGAGCCATTTTGAAATAATCACTTTGTAGCACGCGCAGTGAAGCTGCTATGATATCAACTTCGCTAATGGCGGAGCAAATACTGCAAATCGAAGTATCTACTAGCAAGAAAGTAGATACTTCAAGTTGTAGTACACGCTACCAGAAATGTTGGGAGAATGCTATTCCTTTTAGCATTTCCGGAAAAATTGAAGAGTGTACTTCGAAATGTAGTATCTACTTCGTTTTAAAGTAAATACTAGGTAGAATATACTAATACTTGTAGTAGTAGCAAGTACTTCGTTTTTATTCATACCACCCAATGTATGCATTGACTAGTAGTGTATAAATTGACTGAAATGAATGCGTTGAATGTAAAACATATGCGTTTTGAATGGTTCAAGAAGTTAACAATATTTATTTTGAGGAATTACCGATGACAACCATCTTGACATATTCAAATTGGCCTTGAACGAAACAATTTTCAATTGGTTTTCTTGGAAAACTTGATTTAACCCTCGTTGGCGTGATTTCTAGATTGAGGCATTTCTTGACTTTGTAGCCCTGTAACTTTTGAGCAAAAAAGAAACATTTTGTTTGATCAAAGTTATTCACAATACTCAGGGCACCTCAACTGTAAAAAAGTATGAATATGTTCTTTTTGAACTTAAATTTTTTCTCTGAAAGCTGAAAATGTACCTCGGGTCATCATATTTTCAATCCTAGGTTCAGAATTTAATTACCTTTTTACTTTTGTCGTAGTAGGGATTGGAAGTCAACTTTGTATCAACCTATATCCTATATTGGTTCTGGCGGGGACAACTGGCGACATCTATTGGTGATTTCATAACACTAGTAGATTTATGACTTCGATATCAGCTGAGAGGTTCGTTTATATCGCTCAATGTAATCAAAGAGTTCCAGAACTATTCACATGTAGGTAACTACTTACAATTCTTTGTATCATCATAATTATCTCAAGGTCGACAAGGCGAGAAGAAAATAATGGTGTGCGCAACCGCAAACTCCGTTACACTTCACGGGAATAAACGTGATGTGCGACTTTTTTTCTGACTGTTGGAAATAAGATGTCGTAAAGTTATATGTTGAACTAACAATGTCTAGAAATTACCTGGATAATCCTTCTGAAAACCCGGTTTATGCGTATGTAACTGGTGGAATGTCAATAGCTTTGAATTCGTTATTGACAGACAGAGACAAAATCGAAGTGGATGAAATCTTAAACGAGGTAAAAAAATATTTGTTTGTTTTTATACTAGTTCGTAGTTCTTGAAATTTCACAATTTTATTACGAGTAAAACAGAAAAGAAAAATGTTGCTTTATCCGATCCTGATCATTTCGTTTGCACCTCATCCGAATGAAATGTGTTGAGTGTTAATAATCCCGATAATTCATGCTAAGATCGCATTTAGGTTAGAATTTAGTATCTGAATTATATTTTTATATTGTTTCATGAAAAAGGCAAATAATGAATTCTAATATCATATTTTTCTTGTAGAAGATTTATGAGGACGATGGTCAACAATGCACTCCATTGATCATAGCTGCTAGATGTGGTCATGACAATGTTATACGAATGTTATTGTCTAATTTTAAACCTGATTTGGAGCAGGAAGGGATTGTAAAATTTGACGGATATGTCATAGAGGGTGCTAGTGCTTTATGGTGTGCAGCTTGTGCAGGTTAGATTTTTAAATGATGCAAAAATTGTTTGCCTCTTGACTCTTGATGAAATATCAGCAATATTGTGATGAAATGTGGGTATACTACGATATATGGTATTCTTTTTCTGTGTGTTTATTCAATTTTTTTTAGAAGAACCCCCAAAAACTGATGTTCTGTACATATTATATTTTGAATTTCAGCTACTTCAGTAGTATTATGAAATGAACTATTTGGAAGTACTTATAGAAATTCTTTTATACCTTCCAACTGTTCAAGTGATTTGATGCTGTACAGGCCAGTACTGACGGAGGGGGGCAATAGAGGAAATCCCCCTGGGTGCCAGATTTTTTTATAGGACCTGGAATTTTTCATCATTTTTTCTCAAAAAACTTTCACATTAATATAAAAATAAACTGATAGAAGCAACAGTTGGATTTCAGTGTGACTTTTTGTAATTTCAGAAAACATAACTGTATTACAAGTTACAAGATAGATGACAAATGTTCAATACTTTTTACTGGCATTTCGCTTTTGAATACAAACATGTGGTGCTTCAAACTTCCCATTACAAAAGCTAAACTAAGATAAATTCAGAATAAGAGCCCATAGAACTACCCTCCTGGAACCATATTGCATTTCCATGGCCTTGCTGATATACATTACAATTCAAGATTGAAACAAATACTATTTTTAAATTACTTAATGTCCTCCAATAACCACAAGAGATACAATTACAATAGAAATAATGCCCTGGGGCATTATGGATTTCTAACACACTACCATAATAATAAATGAATTTTAACAGACCTACAAGTAACTTTTACTAACATCTCAATATAAATTAAATGTCATACCAGCATTTCGTACCTTCTTTTTACAACACATAAGCACTTCGGCCCTTTAGCAGCCTTTATCAACAATTTCTCAGAAAGATTCTCTTCTTCCAACATTTTCACTACAACTCAACACCGAATAGCTAAATGGTCCGTTATTAGCAATAGTCATAGACTATTCTCTTTGATATCAAATAATCCTTTGTTCTTTAAAAAAATTCATAGATGCTCTAAGGCCCTCGGTCGACCTACATCTGCTCGGGAAGTACACAGCCAACCTCGGGACGTTATTATGCTAATAAAAACCTTCATACTTTAATTACTATAAAGAACTATAAAGAATTCCTATATATGTTGTATGTGGACCAGTGAAAGCTCTGCCGATTTAATTTTTTTTCTTTAGTTAGTATTATATTGTATTATATTGTCAAAACATATTTGGCTGTAAATTTGTATTATTCAATATAGGTTCATTTGATTGTGATATACAATTAAGTACTCGAAAATGTTATTTTTGAAATTTGAACTACAAAATACTACCTTTACTTCAAATAAGTCATTTGAATAATTTATAGTTATTCATGGAAACAGTTTTTTCCGTTTTGCAATAGGATTAAAATTCTACCTCTCTTTTGCAAGTTCACCTAACCGTAAAGAGGAATGAAAAAAAAAGGTATTTCACTGAGGTTTGAAATATAACTTACTAACTTTATTAGAATTTATACATATGTATAAACAGTTGGATTTGGTGGTTAATATTGATACATACACATCGCAATAAATGCTAAGTGTTGTCTGCAATCCTTCAGGTTCAAATAGAAAATTTAATATAGGTAATGAGGTATACCATATCTTGAACAGTAGACTTCCGCGGATAGCTAATCGTGAAAATTCTTGGCTTCCGGATAGATTCAGCGTCACAATAGCACGACTTGATGCCGACGTTTCGCCAATCATTACAGGTGGCATCTTCGGTTCAAGCCTCAAACTTGCCCTTAAGATGCCATCTGCAATGGCGAAATGTCGGCATCAAGTCTTGTTGATGTATAGCAGTGAACAAAGTGCGCGCATCATTATATAGTTTACATTTAGCTTGAACGTCATTTGTTTAACCTAATGTTAGTCAAATCAATGGCTTTAATTTTCAGAATGTCCTGAATACACACTTAAATGCCCGAGGTTATTATTTTTAACTTTAATGCCAGGCGTTGGACGTCCCTGCGATTTTATTTGTTGTTTTTTTTTGAGTTTTTGCTTTGAAAAGAGTGATTTTAAATGTTCATTTACCGAATTTATTTTAAATAACAAACTCGAAACCTTGGCTTGAACTAAATTAAAACCAACCGTTCATTCACCAAATTCGTCTTAGATCAGAAGCTAAAACTAAAGTGTCTTAGGAGTTCGCACCCCCTCCTGTGCCTTGTCAAAAGTCACGAATTGGCCGGAGCGTGGGCATTTATCGTTGAGGCAGCACAAAAAACTGTGGAAGAACTTGGTCTCGAATTTCACATCAGTCGAGAAGGCCAACTATAGGGCAATCTCGAGTTTCAACCTTCTCGCCTGGGAGGCCAGATAAATGCCCTTGAGCAAGATCTTATGCTCAGGCTACTTAAGGTCAGCCGGGCTTACATCCAATACCGAGGGATTTACCGCAGCTTGCCAAGATGTAATCAAAACCTTGGTCTATCTCCGAAACGTGATGGGTGTGCAGGTCCCTAATGTCAGCTGCAGGGACTATCGAAAGGCGCCTGAGACGCTTTTCCACCTGCTGTCGGTATGTCCGGCAAAAGCGGCCTCGGCGTACACCGATCGCCATAATGCGGCCCTACAGGTGCTATAGTACCATCTACGGCATAGACCAAGAGCCGGTGTTACCTTACATGCCAGGAGATATTGAGTCCGTTGTTGGAAACGAAAAATGCCAGGTTGGAATTACCCGTTTCCTACCCTCAGATCCAGTGGCGGCTCGTGAACTTTTTGAGAGAGGAGGCTGGACATAAAACGTTTTTGTAAAAATATACTATATTCAGTTAATTAATTTAACCTTTGCGCAGCGACCGTACCAGCTACTTCAGTGACAAAATTAATTGTTACCCAGCAAGAACCAACGTGGAGGTATAGAGTTTCTCTTACCAACAAATTTTTTTTCGTTCGTCTTTTGTTTTTTATTTTTTTTTGGATTTTTTTTCTTTTTTTTGGATTTTTTCATATTTTGTTTTTTTTTTATTAATTATCAACTTTTTTATATATCAACGGAATTCTACGGTCTTTAATTTGCGAAAAATCATCAATAATATTATCATAAAATGTATCATTATGTTTTAAGTGTTTTACTAAATCTTTTTCAATAGATATTAAACTAACATTGTATAAACGATTTTGGCCCATTGTATTTAGTATGTATGTTTTAATTCGTTTGAGAGTAGAAAATTATCTCTCCACCGATGCCGACGTGACAGGAATGGTGACTGTCAAACAAAGTAGTTTATAAAACAGAGGTAAGACTTGTTGCAAATCATTATCTATCATATATTTTATCATATCGGCGTGACTGTCGTACTGGCCTAAAGTATCTTTATTTATATACAACGCATAATTCATTGTGCACCGCTATTTTATCAAAAAATATATATTTTAGAACTAAGTTATCTAAAAGTGTATTGGGAAACTCTTTTGAAAAAGATTCGGAAAATCTTCTATTCGTCAAGTCGAAAAACTTCAATTCATGTAAATCGGAAAATCGAATCTCAATTTGACCTTTAATAGTATCTAAAATTTCATGAAAAAGTTGTTTATAATGTAGTTTCTTGTCTACCAAATTATAGGTTTTCCTCCTTTTCACGGGAGAAGCCTCATCAGTTGAAAAATTTCCAAATAAAATATTAAAATGAAATTCTGTATTACGGAAACTTGAAATTTTATCAATGAGATGTTTTAAACGATCTCTTGAATAAATTATATTAGTGAATTTATGTTGTAAAATTTGAAAAATAAGATCAGTTTGTTCAAATATTAATTTAAAAGTATCAAGAAAAAACAAAAATTCTTCATTTTCTAAATAAGATTTTAAACCAACAGCAGCATTTAATGAAACCTGATCTGTTGAAAAGTCATCACTGTTTAATATAAAATCAAATGTTTCAATTAACTTGTCTTTATTTTTATGGATGGTAAACTAAACACTGCACGTGATATAAAATTCCATCGAGTTGGAGCATTACAGGGAATTCTGTTCCCTAATAAGTTATTTAAACGTTCGTTTTTTCGAAGATCGTTTAAATGTCCCGCCATTACAGATGCGCCGTCTCGTAAGTCTGATTTATTCGCAAAGTCGGATCGTTGAAATGTTTCCATTAAAAAATTGAATAAATTGACCGCTATGCTTCCCGAACTAACATCGTAGAACCCTAAAAATCTTTCCACTAGTTGTTCATTTTTTACAATTAATAATTTACCGAACAGACAAATTCTAATCTAACCTTATTTTGCGTGGCGTCACTCAACCATTATACCCGCATAAAACAAAACAAGCACTGACGCAACACGCATGTGTCGTATTCCGTACCACACCGACTGTACTGAACTCAAAAGCGGCAGGCTAGCCTACAGAGGGTGTTGCCATTTTAACTGTTTCAGGCTATTTGGCAATTGGACTGGTCGTAAAAACGGCAACTGTGTTGAGCAACACATGCTCAGCGTTTGAGATACATAGAGTCTAGCCTCAGGGCACTGTTGCCAGATTAAAAATAACTACTGAGAACGGGGAATTAATTGTAAAATTAAAAAAATTAGTATAGAAACAGGGAATAAAATGGAGAAGGATCATTAAGATAAATTGATGAGGAGGCTGAGCCTCCTTCGAGGAGCCGCCACTGCTCAGATCCATACAAACAAATAGGCGTGACGTTGCCCTCGATAAACAAACAAAGACTATATGTCATCGAATTCTCTTTTCCGGCAGAGAAGACCATTTTCTTGAAAGAGGATGAAAAATGGACAAAGAAAGAAGATCTCCTGTTCGAGCTCCGTACGTTATATCCAGGCCACAAGGTTGTATTAGCCTCATCGAGGCTTTGGGCGGAATTCTGTCTTAGCTGCGTTCTAACTTGAAGACTATTTCGGCCTGTAAGAACTCGGCCCAGATCTTGATAGACCGGATGCAGAAGGCAGTCATTCTGAAACCTGAAGCTACTTCCCGACCGGTGGGTAAGAGTAGCTTCGGTAACTGACTTGTTTTTTTTTTCAGGCGCGTTTGCTGCGATGTCGTCGGAGCGCGCAGCAGCCCCGACTAGGTGTGAATGTAAAAAAATAGTATATACAGTAAGCAATCGGATCCAGTGTGTGATGGATATTATTTCTAGCGGCAGCGCTTTCACACCAAAAATTGAGCGTATACCAGCCAAACTACACCGCCAATCACACACTAAAGCGTAGTGTTGCAGACCATCAAGCAACACTGCAGATAGGATTCGAGCCCCGAGCGTTGTAAGGAAAAATCTAGCCAGACGGATTATTCGCTTCAGGGAAAAATCCTCGTTTCACGATAGCCCATCTCAGCTTTTTAACCACCACCCAGGATTGCTGCACTTCCGACCTAGACACTACAGCCCTAGCACACTTCGAAGCGTTTTGCGGTGAACATCAACTTCCGCAAGCAGAAGTGTGCGAGGCAGTCGGCGAGGATGAGGTGCGAGAAGATCTTGTCGGTACCAAAAACTTTGCTTCTCCCGACGGCATAAACATATGGTGGTGGAAGAAGTTTCATTCCAATCACCGCCGTCTGGTCAGAGTCTTTGACTCTTCGCTTAAAGAGGAGCGGCAAATTCCAAACTGGGCTGTGGAGGGTTACACTGTGCTGCATCCAAAGCAGGGAGGCTTGTCTGATTCCAAGTACTACCGGCCGATCACTTGTCTCACCTGTTATAAGTTATCTAAACATATCTTGTACGCTAGGTTGAGATGGATCTGTTCGATAATTAATTACATCAGCGAGTAGCGTGGGGCAAAAAAAGGCGCGGAGGTTTGCCGGGAACATGGTTATAGATCACTCGGGACATACTCTACAAACGCAACCTTTCCATGGCCTGGATAGACTACCGCAAGGCATTTGATTCAACATCACATGAGTTATTATTATACTTGCTCTAATGCCAAATAGGGAGATGCATAGAACATCTGTTGAAACTCTGGGAGTCTCGTTTTGCCATCACATCAGGCACACGACGAGTCTTGCCAGAATTGGTAACGTTCAATAGAGGTGTTTTCCAAGGAGACTCCTGAAGTCCCCTCTTGTTCAACATCTAACTGCTGCCGCTCTCCATTGCCTTAAATCAGACTCGTAGATATTACTCTAGACCATCGAATGACCAGAGACATCAGATCACCTATTTATTTTACATGGATGATCTGAAACTGTATGCCTCTGGGGAGAAAAATCTCCATCAGACTCTCAAGGCGGTTAATATACACGAGCCGTATGTATGACGTTGGGATTGGACAAGTGCGCTGTGTCTCATTTAAGTAGAGGATGATCTCAGGAAGTCCACGAGAATATGTAGCTTGCCGATGGAAGCATTTTAAAACAATTTGATGCTGGAGAGACCTGTCGATACCTAGGAATTGAACATCGTCCTAATTACGACGCTTCCCAGGTAATGGTGGCTCTCCGCCGTAACTACAGAAACCTTGTTCGAAAGATTTCGTCGTCGGAACTTTCGAGTGAGAACAAGGTGTCTGCATAAAATATTCTTACCATTTCGGTCCTGCTCTACTATTTTGGAGTTCTGAAATGGACGGTCGATGAGCTGCATAGACATGCATGATACATATCCATCACAGTTTGCATCGTAGGTTTTCCGTATTTATCTCCCGCGTCACCGGGGAGGTAGTCCTTAGTCTAAAATTTTATGTAAAAAATGTACGTACACTTGGGAGACATTATTACATTCAAACACAAAGTATTTAATGCATTTCAGTCGATACATCCACTTTCCGATAGATATATTGGCGAGAAAAACCATTTATTTAAGGCCTGAAAACTGTAATTTCAACTTTCAACTTCAATAACTTCATATTTTCAGGTTCGTGATGCGTCATATGCTCTTTTAACGAAGTCTAGTATCACGTAGCATCAATTGAATTTATAATTTCAGAGAAAATCGACCATCAGTTATTATAATCTACACTCGAGTGGAAAAACACACCACTTGAAAATGCACCAAAAATGGCAAAAATTCAGAATGCCTCAACTCGGTTGCATTTAGTCGAAAATGGATGAATCTTTGAGTTCTGAAAAGGTTAGAATCTTCCCTTTAATGTGATGCTACTTAATGTGATATCGAATCCATACCACACCCTTCCACCCCGCTAAGAAAAATATGTTCCTGGTGTCAAAAAATGTCCCACTTTGAAAGCTCGTAGGCCGAGCCAAAAAAATTATGGACTCAATCAGACAACAGGCCAATAAATTTCAATCATTTTCATTTAAGATCCCTAAAAAATCTAGTTTCTACGATGATTTGGCGGGGAGTTATGCATTTTAAAAAAAAAAGTGCCATTTTGCGTTTTTTTTGGCCACAACTTTGCCAATTTTGTACCTCAATGAATGAATCTTTATAAAATTAATCGACGAATCATTAAGTTAATAGAATGTGTTGAGTACAGAGTATATTCTAGTATTTACAATCAAATAGTTTTAACAATCATTCAATAATTTATAATCATACATTTAATAATTTGTAATCATACATCACATTAACGCTTTTTTCGCAACGCTTGGAATTCGCCGCCTGTGCTTCTCGACAACTTTCAACAGGTACTGCTTTTGCTCTTCGTTCTTCGTCAATTCGGAATTATATTTTGTAATTAACGCTATACCTCTTTCCGCGGTGTCATTCGTAACGCGCAAAAATGAAATTTTTTCTTTCGCTTCTATATAAGACTCGTTGCTTTTCCAGGCAGATGGATCTTTTATTAAAAAGTCGCAGTTCACGTCATATATTTTCAACAAGTTACAACGCGTTCTCCGCCTCTCTAATTCGGTGTCAGAATTTGGGTTTAATAATAACCTCTTATTCGGCTACGAGCTGTCAAAATGGCACATTTTTTGACACCAGGAACATGTTTTTCTTAGCGGGGTGGGAGGGGGTGCAATAAATTTGGTATCACATTGAGTAGCATCACATTAAAGGGAAGATTCTAACCTTTTTAGAACTCAAAAATTCATCTATTTTCGACAAAACGCAACGGAGTTATGGCACTCTGAATTTTTGCCATTTTTCCTGCATTTTCAAGTGGTGCGTTTTTTCACTCGAGTGTAGATTATCATAACTGATGGGCGATTTTTTCTGAAATTATCAATTCAATTAATGCTACGTGAAACTAGACTACGTTAAAAGAGCATATGACTCATCACGAACCTAAAAATATGGAGTTATTTAAGTTGAAAGTTGAATTTACAGTTTTAAGGCCTTAAAAATGGTTCTTTTCGCCAATATATCTGTGGGAAAGTGGATGTGGCAACTGAAATGCATTAAATACTTTGTGTTTGGATGTAATAATGTCTCCCAAGTGTCAAACATCCCGTTATTGTAGAACAGTGTTACGAAATCTCTCAAAAATTGAGGAAAAACTTCAAAAAACACGTTTTGGGCTTGATGCACCTCTAAATATTAACAGATTTTTTTCAAATTTGGGGGACCTGAATGAATTTGAACGGGGAATGATATACTCGAAGAAGAGCGAAATTAAAAAATATCGATTTTTTTTGGCACAGCCTAATGTGTATAGGTAGAGGAACTGAACTTAAATATCTGAAAAGTAATAGCTAAAAAAATATAGCATACCTAACTAAAATAAAAGAAAAGTTCTGGATCCGCCCTTGAGTTAACTGGGCTGTGAAATTGTATAGGGAGATTTACTTATAACAGAATTGTATCCGATTAATGCAGTGTTGCAGTTGTACAAAAAATTTTGTTTGTATTTCGTTCATGAAATTCATGTTTTAATGACTCATTCGAATGAATTTTTGTCCTCGAGTTGCAATGCAACAAACCGTTTCTGTAGTAACGACAGAGCAAGTTATCTAAATGCTGTGAAATAATTGTATAATGAGTATTTAATTATAATATAGAATTTTAGCCGATTAATTCGGAGTAGCAGTGGTACAAAAAATGTTTGTATTTAGTTTATGAAAGTCATAATTTAACGACACATTCGAGTGAATTTGAGGCCTTGACCTTAGTTGTACAAAAAATATTTTTTGTATAAAATTAACATTCATACACCATTGAAAAACACACATTTCACACACTTAATAAAAAATAACTTTCAACTGTCAAAAAAACTTGGACATTTGTTATTCTCTATCGATACGCGAACCACGAAAAAAGTATTTTTTCACTGTAGTCTTTTCACTGCAAAATCACGGGCGTAATGGGCATATGATGCCTTTTAATCCTGACCATAATAGCACTTATTACGCCTTTAGTATATAAATAACTGTAATGCACACAGATGCTTGGTAATAAATCACATTCACAATACAATCTTTATTTTTCAAATACAACGTTACGTTTAGATGGTATGTATCCCAATAGAGACATATCGCAAATAGTTATACTCGAACGATTTAAAAGCAGCGACCAGCCGAAAATACTTTTCCATGGGAATGGAATTCTTCCAGCAGGGTAATCTATGAAAATAAATAAATTGATACAAGCCATCGAACACTCGATGCATATTATTCCACCTGTAACATCACATTGCACATTGCCGGCTACTGGATCAAGGAGTTGAGGATACCTACTTCGATTGGAATATAATAAAACACGCACGGCATTAGTCGTACCTCTCGATTTAATACGCGTCTACGTCAGGTGGCAAATGCAACAGTGACACCTTCCATGGTTTCCGGCTTCATACCAAAGACATGACTTCATACTAGGAAAGTAGAAACATTTACAATGTTAAAATTAGAACTACCATAATAATTACGATCGCAGATTACTAATTGCACACCCTACTATAAATATTTATATTTTAAATGAAAATTTACCAAAAAAGTACCACAGATATAGAATTTAGGTAGTCATAGAAAATGTATAGTACTCGCAAATGCTCATTTCGTGTTAGGTGCATAATATACTATTACACATTTCTCGAAAATGTATGTAGGTAACGTCGTTGTGACTATTCAGAAATGGAAATTTATTGTATAACTTGAATTGTCTTGAATTGAATAGTGGAATTGTATAAAACAAAAATTATATGTAGGTACTTCAATAACGATACAACGACAATTGTTTCACCATACAGTGGCATCCTCAGAATAAGTTGTAACTATACTGTGTAGTAAAAATCGAAACTTCAGAAATATTTTGAATTTGCATTTTCACACTGAATAAATAAGTGGTCATGGCTTCCATTTTGGATATATTTTTTTTGTGTTTTGGGGCTACAAAAAGCATTTAATGTCCACCGAAATAATGATTCTGTTGAACAATAATAGTCCAGTACTAATAGGAGAAAATATTAGAAATAAAAAAAAATAATTCGTTGCAGCAATCTGACAGCGGGATATTGTAGAACAAGATATTATGAAAGAGGGAAAAATAAGTCGAACTGACAGCTGCTATCCGGGATGGAATGGGGTGTGTTTTTAGGGGTTGAACACAGTTTTTCGTGATTTCTGGCTACACCGTGCATTCTATCAAAAAAAGGTGGATATAAAAGTTGTAGGGAATGAAAAGATCTACAACTTTTATATTTACCGTTTTCACCCTTACCTCGAAGTTTTTCGAAAAAAATGCGAAGAACCGATTTTTCGGTTTTTAATCTTTTTCTTTGACAAATAAAACTTCATGAAGCTCAAACTTTGGCAAAAGATACCTCCATTTATTGCAAAAAGGCAGTAATTTTTTCAGAGGGAAATATTCGGAGGTGAAATATTCGGAGGTTGTTGTTAAATTTAATTTAAGAAAAAAAAAGCAAATTTTTAACTGCGATTCCTCTTAAAACTACCCTTCCTACAGAGTTCGGTTTTGGCTCACTTACTCGTTGTTACGTCTACTTTCGATAAGTGGTAAAAAAAAGGTATACTGCAATGGAAAAAATGGCGGGAAAATTGATTAAACCGAAAAATTGCTTTTTTCGTGGTAATTTGCATATTTATCGTTGAATAATTGCTATTAATTAATAAAATCATTCAAATCTTTCTACGTTTATGGAAACTATAATATTATTTCTTCAATTATTTGTATAGATCGAGTTTTGATATGATGTCATGCATGTCTAAGACAGCAAATTATATCTGCTATATTCGTATATTCGTAATCGCAGGATACGAATATGAGAAATTTAAGGAGCTGTTTTCGAAGCTAAAGACAGCATGCGAACGCAACCGGAGGCCTTCTAAGCCAATGAGAGGTTGAGACGGCATATACTACAGTCGTACCAGCTTATGTTCATCTATCCGGGATGGAATGGGGTGTGTTTTTAGGGGTTGAACACAGTTTTTCGTGATTTCTGGCTAAACCGTGCATTCTATCAAAAAAAGTTGTATATAAAAATTGTAGAGAATGAAAAGATCTACAACTTTTATGAACACCATTTTACCCTAACTTCAAAATTTTTCGACAAAAATGCGAAAATACAATTTTTCGGTTTTGATTTTTTTCTTTGGCAAATAGAACTTTATGGAGCTCAAACTTTGGCAAAAGATACCTCTATTCATTGCAAAAAGGCAGTAATTTTTTCGAAGGGATATATGGAGGTTCTTGTTAAACATAATTAAAAAAAAAACCAAATTTTTAACTGTGATTCCTCTTACAACTACGCCTCCTACAGAGTTCTGTTTTAGCCCACTCACTCGTTGTTACGTCTACTTTCGATAAGTGGTAAAATAAATAAAATAAAAAGGTATACTGCAATGGAAAAAATGGCGGGAAAATTGAAAAAATAGAAAAATCGCTTTTTTCGTGGTAATTTGCATATTTATCGTTGAATAGTTGTTATTAAATAATAAAATCATTTTAATTTTTTCTATGTTTATGATGTCATGCATGTCTAAGACAGCAAATTATATCTGCTATATTTGTATCTTCGTAATCGCAGGATACGAATATATGACTTCTACGATCGTCGTACATGGGATTGTTACTATCAAACAAAACATAAGAAATGCACATTCCCAATATGCATTTAAGAACAATTTCAGTTTTTCACTCGAATTCAATTAGTTTACTAAACAAAATATAACCATACAATGGGTAATGTAGTAGATCTACAATGATATATACGGGTTTTGTAGAGTGGTTTTCAATTATAAGACAGTATTTGCATGTTGCACTGAACAAGTTCATATTGCAAGTATTTATATAAAAAAAATCCTATAAAAAATAATACATCGTGGAAAAATTGAAGCAGATCTCTCATGTTTTTAGGTAGTAAATATTAACAATATGAAATTGATAAATGCGATAAACAAAATTTAACATTATTTGAACATGCTTAAAAAACTAAATTGAAAAAAGTATGCATTCCCATAGATGTATTTTTCTCTAATCTTGCTTTCTTCGCAGAGCGTTGTACTTCTTCGTCCAATTCAACAAAACTGAACGATTCTCCAGTGTTTTCGAAAGTTTCATTGAGTACTGTTTCAGTTATAGTACATTGATCTGTTTCCATTTCTTCCGAGTCACTTTCGTGCATGGAAATTTGTGGAAGTTCAACATTTGAGCAATTTTCTAAATTAAAACAATTTGAACATAAGCTGGTACGACTGTAGTATATGCCGTCTCAACCTCTCATTGGCTTAGAAGGCCTCCGGTTGCGTTCGCATGCTGTCTTTAGCTTCGAAAACAGCTCCTTAAATTTCTCATATTCGTATCCTGCGATTACGAATATACGAATATAGCAGATATAATTTGCTGTCTTAGACATGCATGACATCATATCAAAACTCGATCTATACAAATAATTAAAGAAATAATATTATAGTTTCCATAAACGTAGAAAGATTTGAATGATTTTATTAATTAATAGCAATTATTCAACGATAAATATGCAAATTACCACGAAAAAAGCAATTTTTCGGTTTAATCAATTTTCCCGCCATTTTTTCCATTGCAGTATACCTTTTTTTTACCACTTATCGAAAGTAGACGTAACAACGAGTAAGTGAGCCAAAACCGAACTCTATAGGAAGGGTAGTTTTAAGAGGAATCGCAGTTAAAAATTTGCTTTTTTCTTTCTTAAATTAAATTTAACAACAACCTCCGAATATTTCACCTCCGAATATTTCCCTCTGAAAAAATTACTGCCTTTTTGCAATAAATGGAGGTATCTTTTGCCAAAGTTTGAGCTTCATGAAGTTTTACTTGTCAAAGAAAAAAATTAAAAACCGAAAAATCGGTTTTTCGCATTTTTTTCGAAAAACTTCGAGGTAAGGGTGAAAACGGTAAATATAAAAGTTGTAGATCTTTTCATTCCCTACAACTTTTATATCCAACTTTTTTTGATAGAATGCACGGTGTAGCCAGAAATCACGAAAAACTGTTTTCAACCCCTAAAAATACACCTCATTCCACCCCGGATAGCAGCTGTCGGTTCGATTTATTTTTCCCTCTTTTACAATATCTTGTTCTACAATATCCCGCTGTCAGATTGCTGTAACGAATTTTGTTGTTGTTCAAATACTATTTGTATTGGCCTATAAATGTTATAATGTGTTTTAAAAGGCAAAAATCGTGTGTGTGTTATTTGATATATTTCTGTAAAGTGACAAGGGTTAACTATTACTACTTATTTCAGGTCATCTCAATATTGTAAAACACTCGTAAAAGCAGATGCTGAGGTTAATCAACCCAGTAAAACGAATTCTACTCCTTTAAGATGCCATGTTTCGGCGATAAAATAGCTTTTACGACCTCAGTTCCTCAGTAAATCCTAAGTATAAATTATGAAAACTAGTTACACACTAGGTTACAGCAAATCTCATCACGAAATTGCAGTTTCGTGTTCGGTCACTACCCGTTAAATTACCCTAAAAAGTGTTCCCACTGTTTATTCTACTTCATCCCAAGTTATGATTATCGATTAAATTATGTGGGAACAATACCTGAGACTCTACCGCCACGCGATGATATTTGTAACTCGGTTCCATTCAACTTTTCATAGATTGCATTTTTGTGATTGATTGTAAATTTGGTTGACTTATTCTATAACCAAGGATGAATATGTAACTTTATAGACTGGTGGCAGACAAATATATATTGTACCTATTAGGAAAAGCACATTCCTGAACTCTTGTCACTTCGCAGGCGTTTAGAATTCATTCTGTAACAGTAGACTCGACTTATTATGGAAGTATCATTCTCGATTTGACTGTTCAGACCGGAATAGCATTGGGTTATCATAACCACTTGATTGAGAAAAAAATTTTTTGCGCTTATTACACTTTACCAACTTACTTCCTCAGTAAATCCTAATCAGGAAGTAAGAACTTATTATTCACAGTTGAAGCCCATCACAACCTGTTAGGATTTTATCCATGGGTATAACAAATGACCACCTCTATTGTCCCCATGTAACCAAGGGTCAATAGATTTTATATAGTTGCTGTTGGAAAATATCCTCCCGTACTGTCTGGAAGCCCAGTAATAACTACATGAATTGAATACGTCGTTTCAGGAAGAAATCAGAATTTCTAAGACGGAGATAAAAAAAGAACCAGAAATTCACAAGGGTTGATCATCTGCCAAACTCTGTCAAAATGAGTTTAAATCTACCAGGGCTACAATTTTACCTCCACGATTGTAAAAAATCATCTCATTTCCATCAAATTAAGGAATTTGTTGAACAACTAATCTGCCATAATGTGTTTTAAACGATTGGATCGTGTGGATGTGTTGTTTGATCTGTTTCTGCAAGGTGGGAAGATTAACTATTAATAATTATTGCAGGTCACCTAAATGTTGTTAAAACGCTCGTAAAAGCAGGTGCCGATGTTAATCACCCCACTAAAACGAATTCTACTCCTTTAAGAGCAGCATGTTTCGATGGAAGATTGGATATAGTCAAATATCTTACATGTCATAATGCCGACATAAACATAGCAAATAAATATAATAATACTTGCCTTATGATAGCAGCCTACAAAGGTCATTTAGATGTGGTGAGTACTAGAGCAATTAACAATTATTATGCATATTGAAGACATATGTGATATGTGATTCTGACGGATTTACTTTGAAATTGAAGTTGTTTTCTTACGCTTTTTCATTTTTGTTGAGATTAAAAAATAAGTAGACTATTATTGTCTCTTCAAAAATTAAATTACTATAAGAAGATAAGTTGATTACTCGGGCTTCACCAATAAATCATCCTGGCTTATAATCCCCAAGATCAATTCAGCTTCAACAAATAATTCACATATCTTCTAGAACAACATTTTCTGTATTTTAGTAATTTCGTAATTGGAATAATACCCTGGACGACCCACTACAAATTCACTTCTCACAAACTCATGTTTATTCTATATCTGCAGTAACACCAAGTTCAGCAAAATTTAGAGGAGCATGTTTAGTTTAATTTCATTTTATTTTTTTGTTATAGGTTAGTTTTTTACTAGAAAATGGGGCGAATCCGGATGAAAAAGCATTGTGCGGTGCAACTGCTTTACATTTTGCAGCAGAATGCGGACACGCTTCAGTTGTAACAGAATTATTAAGGTTCGATGCCAAATTCAGCGCGAATGACGCAGGAATGACCCCAATCAAGGCAGCTGCAGAAAGAACTAGAGAGGATGTGGTAGAATATTTAGTTGAACGCCCCGAAATTAAAAAAGAAGACCAAATAGAAGCATTGGAATTACTTGGTGCTTCGTTTGCCAACGATAAAGAAAATTATGATATTTTCAAGGCTTATAAATATTTACATATATCTATGGAACTTAGGTGAGTACTGCCTATTATACTTGATATCTGAGAAAAAGTTCGTTGGTTTAGTATAGATAACATTCATGATGCATTTACTAAGCTCCGAAACCTTGGTCCACCATAAATATATTTAGTAATAAGTTTTGATCTTTCCGCGCTATATGCCAATGATTTGAATGTTTATAAGAGTTCTAGACCGCCGATGTGAGATTACGACGAAATTTGGGAATTATGTACAAATCTTGATATTTACATCTGTCGAAAACTTTCATTTAGGGTAGGTAGGATAAACCTAATATTTTACCTAGAATAAAATTTGCTAAACAAAAAAGTTCAACTCGACCAGATTTACAAAAGCTCTGGATGGAAGTACTTGGGAGACCTTCCATTTCAGAGTATAGTCAGATGTCAAACATTGAAATAAAGTAAGTTAAAGAGAAACACTATAAATAAACTCTTTCTCCACATGTACCACTGTTTTAATTTACGTATTTCTGACTAGTAAGGCAAATTATCAAAAACAACAGGAAAATTTGAAAAGACGAATATACTTTCAGATCTGTTTTCCCCTAGGTTTCATAAGCTCTAAATAAATTATTAGTTAACAATGGCCTCATGGCAAAATGCTATAGCCAAAAATTCAATATGATTAAAAAAATACTTCAAGATCCCGCCCATGATTTGTTCACTCTTTAATTAGAATATTTAAATTTTTTCTGAACTTTTCCTTGTCCCCGGTTACAATCTATTTTATTTTATTGAGTTAAATAATTATGTTGGGAACTGGAATGTGATATTTTCAATGAGCCATATATATACACCACGGTCAAGGTACACCGAACTTGTTTCGTAAATCACAATATAATAAACTTTAATGACTTCATCAAACAATATGGCTCCATCCAACGTCGAAAGTCTATTTTATATTAAACAAAATAGTAGTGTTATGGAAGTTGAGTATGTTGAATGCGTATGAGCTACATAGTCCTTTTTATCTGTATCCTCGCTTTTACTTTTAGATTTGAAGTAAAACTTTTCATCACATTTAACATCTAAATGCATACTTCTATCTACAAAGGAATCTAACGGATGAACGGATGTCGAATCATTTTCAGTTTGACAAATTGAATAAAAAATTGATTGTGA
Source organism: Endomychus coccineus (assembly GCA_958510875.1). Lineage (NCBI taxonomy): Eukaryota > Metazoa > Arthropoda > Insecta > Coleoptera > Endomychidae > Endomychus > Endomychus coccineus. Next base: position 64,803,963 of record OY294068.1, on the reverse strand, counting down.
TGAAAATTCATATTTAGTGATCAGTGAATCTATTTCAAGTGTAAATGAAGATGAAATACGAATGAAGAAAATATCGCGATGTAATGCCATACTTTACTTTTATATCCCCCATTACGATAATCGCAACAACCTTTACTTATTTTCGTTGTGTATTCGCTTCAAACCTTCCATGCATTTTTGTCCGAGGTCTCATAAAACCTTTATCGATTTTTGATGTTGATGTGAAAATTCAAATCCTAATAGTTCTTGTTCTATTCATTACATAACATGTATGTTGTAGAGAACAAAATAATATTACTGGTTGATTGATATGTGGCATAGTTTTGAAGTAACAGTGGTTTGAAGTTTGGAAAGTTGAATAACTTGAGTATATTTCTTGATTTTCGTCATCTTAGGATGAATGTAAGCTCAAAATTTGCTGAATTTTTCTATTACTCTTAATATGCAGGGAATTCACCTCATATGTGGCTAAAACATTTCAAATACATTTATTCAAAATTCAAGTCTACATTCTCAAATTTTTAACTGTTATAATGGATTAAATAGTTAGGAAACTGGAACAATAAACCAATTTTCCTGAAATCCGAAGTCACCTGTTCATTCGTTCAAAGGAGGTGTAATGAAATATTTGAAATCCCATGTGATAGTAACGTCTTAGCCAAAAATAATACACAATGAATTTGGCACTTTCTCAACATATTACATCCAAAAGTCAATAAACTAACTACACGCGCTAGCTCTGAATGATATATTGTATTCAATGACTGGCATTATTAATTGTTGTGAAATTGCTTGTTCTAAACTAACTGATTTTTAGACTAAATCGTAGTAAATGAATTTAATAAGGGTTAATTTCCGTAAATTTTCGCATGTAAATTTTCTGTATCAACGTAGTTTTTCGGCGACAAAATAATTACTTGTTGGAAGTGTATATTGTACTTGTTGGAGATATTGTTTTCGCAAATAACGAGTTCACACCGTGGATATACTATAACACTATAAATAAGAAACAATTACCCTTTTTCACTAAAAATACTATTCACGTATTGAGGACCTTTTAGCTACCAAGTAGCTATCATCGGAGTTTATTCTGATAAGGGTGATTGTTTTCTAATCTTGATCTGTTCGCTTGTTCGTTCGCTCCGACTGTGCTAAACAGTCAAATGTCAAGTTTCGTGAAACGATTTCTTATTCACATATTAGAAAAATTTGTACTTTGTTTAAAAATCATCAATGGCAAGTTGGTTGTCGAAATGCGTGATCAGATTTCTAAATATCTATGTGGTGTTTGGGTACATTTATTTGAAGCTTTTGTAAACATATTAAGTTATATTATTATTATTTTTAAAATGTTAAATAACCTAAAAGGTGTTCGTGGTGCCAAATTGTTAATATAATTAATATACCAATAACACATCAAGATGCATAATTATCATCCTGCTTAACTGAACACAAGTAATTATCAAACCATTCGTAAAAGCAAATATAGAAATGTACTCCTCATAAGATTGAATGATTGGTTAAGTGCTATTGGCTGCCAGTCCACAACGACAGTCATCTGTCGATAAAAAAAAGGTTTCTAAATTGTTTACTAATAATCGTGGAGTTTCAACAGTGCTGTCGGCTCACCTGTTGCGCAATGGCGTGGATGCGGGAGGTTTCATCATTGACGCGGTCGACCTTATCATTCCACCCTATTCAAAATTGTTAAAAAATTCATTAGACCTAGGTTTGGATTTTACAAATGTTGTAAATTAGTAATAATTGTAGTAATTGTAGCTTCCAATACTTCAATATATTCAGTGACTGTAGATTGTAGCTGGCTCCCGGTCGACTACACCCCCATTGCAACAGACAGTTGATATTCGCACTCTATTCTAGCGAAACATGTTGCACGCCGAGCGGTTTATGGACAAAAATGCATTCGGCAGTATGCTTGTGGATTCACAGCATGCATGTGGAAAGTTTTACACACAAAGACGCTTGAGTGAGCTTCCATGTAGTTTTATAGCGTATACTGCTAGATATGATCGCTCAAGAGCTGTAATATTACGAAAATCTTTCACACTAGGACCACGCTGCGTTACCATACTGTATTATGTGTGGTTTTCTTTTACTGAATTAACATCTCCTACTTCTTCTCTGAACACATTGTCACATTCCAATTTCAGGGAATGCCATGTTATCAAGAAATATTGCAAGAGTATTGCTGTGAAACTGCAAGACCATTTGATGCTGTTGTTTGTTTTCCTGTTCACAATTTCAAGTAGTGTTTGTATAAATGCTTAACTGAACCGTTTCAGTTTTAAGTTATTGAATATCAACCATATATTCAGCATTATCAGAATCATATCGCAATCTTGATTATTAGAACGAAGTATTTTTGTTGGAAAGGTTTCCGGAATCAAATATACATTTCGAAATATTTCCGGTGTACCTGTTTTGTGATCAACTATTTGAACATGAAATTATCATTGTATAATTCCAAAAACGCGGAACCTGTGCGTCATATTAATTTAATATTTACTCATCTTCATCAATATAGCATATTATGTGTAAGCATATTGCATTTAAATTGTTGATGATGACACCAGGTGACCTTTGATTCTATTTCAGGAAAAAGGACGTTTACAATTTTCTTTGTTTATCCTATTTTTAAAAGCTTTATTTTGTTCCAATGTACATCTATTTTCTCGTTATATCTTTCTCGAACGTAGAATTCTATTTTAAACTTGTTTTATTATTAAATTAGATTCCATTGAACTAGATTGCTTAAAATAGATTAATGTCATATGGAGAGTAATTTCTTAGTGGCACTTTATAAAAATGAATAAACTTGATTTCAGAGGAAGTTATTATTAACTTTTTTTTAAATATGAACAAAAGATTCACGTCCGATTGATGATGTCCGCAATGTTTCAACGTAATCCTTAATGTTGTTAATTTGGTTCATATTCTTGAAGAAATTGTTGAAGGGATGAATACAAATAAATTCTGGGGTAATAAATACTTATGACAAAAGGTAGTTACGAACACACTTGGTTAAGGTGTAATAATTTATTTATATCAACTCTAAAATGAATTTCTTCAAACAGATTTACAAACCAAACCGTTTAAATTTAGAAATAATAAAATAAATACTGGGTTCGTTTGACATGGACTGAAGTTTCAACATCCAATTATTCAATTTATTCCTTTTAGTATTAATATTTTCAATCGTCGTCTAAAGACTAAATCTTATTGGATTGATTTCATGAACAGTTCGACGGAATTCTTTGCGCCAAATACCTTTCTTCTAGTTGTCGCAAATGGTTGGTTGCTATTTCAAAAAAGTTGTGGTTTTCGAGGATGGAGTAGTGTAAAATTGAAAACTGTAGATTCCACATAGTTGAGTAGTTGGAAATATAAATCAAAGTGTCCGAGCTTATTTTAGGGTCTATTTTCCTTACACTATACGAGATCGATACAACGGTTGGGGTTCCAACAAATCTTTTCGAGTTTCGAATATGCAAGCGATAGTAAAACACTTTTCAGACATTGAAGTAAGTTGAATCACTGTCTCATTACCATAGTCAAGGATGATTTAAAGTATTGAAGGATTTATAGACATTTCTCTACAATTTGGGGTATTGGGCTCTTGACATACTAGGCTCCAAACCGCGAATCGGCCGCCGCTATTTTTCCATCCTTATGATAAACTGCGCGTTTGTTTGCAGCGGGCCGGGAGTTTTCGGAATCCCAATTTCGATTTCAATCATTTCTCATCAGTTGGGTTGCAGCCTCCGTTTAAAAAAAAAGGGTCAGTAACAGGGTATCAACACTAATGTAGGGTGTGCACATCACATTTTTTTCGCATTTTCCCGGATATATCTGTTTTGAGTATTTCTGAATCGATCTAGACTATTTTTGATATGATGTCCTTGTAAATGTGTGGAGACGATTGTGCCATTTCTATTAGTCGTATGGATTTAAAATTTTGCAGATCATTTTAAAGTGGTGAAAATAGGAACTATTGTTTTTGTGCGCAGTAGCCTGGTCTTGAGTGGTATTTTTGACATCCATCTCTGGATTTGAAATGGAATTATAGCATTGATTGAACCATACTGTCAACCGTCTTTACTGGTTATAAATATATATCACATGCATATATTTAGCCTGCAGAAGTGAAGATGAAGTCTATTTTCTGTGTTAACTCTGTGGTGTAATGGTGTAATCAATTAAACTGTCAGCATAAATGAAGATTAATATAGTCAAACCATAACAATAGGACACTATTGATTGTTAGACTTCCTTCAAGAAACGCTGCATCAACGAAAAATAGATGTGCGACGTTCAAAACTTTATTGCAAATACTGCTGACCTTTTTTGTAGTTATAACTTTATAAATGATTATTTATTTCATGGTATCTAAACATCGCAAATAGCTAAAACCTGATGCTGTGCTTCCAAGTAGTGATCAAAAAAGCACAATTCTGCAAGGCAAGTTGCTGTATCGTTAACTTCACATTTATCTAATGATTATATCACTTTCAAATGATCAGTGTATTGTTTACTCTGATGATGGCTACTTGGTAGCTTATTTCTTATTTATAGTGTTAATGTGTACCCACAGTGGGAAGTCTTTTATAGTTTGTGACGTTCATTTTTACTTCAGCTCAAACTTGGATTTATTGGGCGCCAGATTTTTGTTAAGGTTTACTCCCTGTCGAGAACTTCTGCTAGGGTCCCCATGCCAATGCCTGTTACAGTGCTATCTATGGATAGCCTTGTCCTTTGGGTAGCTCAGTGAAGTTATAACCAGAGTCCCAAAACGGGCAGCAAGAAAAGTATCGAAATTGCAGTTTTTAATGGCAACCGATACTGTTTAAACTTGGCTAATTTTGAACGGAGGAAGTAGGAATCGTTAAACTAAATGTAGAACTTCAATATTGGAAGCTCAACTAAGTAACGTTATCGATTTATACGGAAAACACTGAATTGCTAGAAAGATTTTGTCGCGGTCAGTTTCATGAGCAAACCAAGGGAGATATCACACAATGATCGCAAAATTTGGGAACGTAGCGGTGGAACCTCGGACAACGGTAGTCGGTAAAACAAGATTCGCTCGACGTATATTTACAGATTGGCCATTTCAATACATTTGCCCTGTCTTATCTTGAGATAATTCGCGCTTTAAGACGGCGTCTTCCCGGTTATTGGACAAATGCCAAGTTATTATCCTTCACACATACATCATTTGGACGGCTATTGCTCTTACTTCTGGATGATACAGTGTGTAAAAACTGAAACCACCGCAATCTGCAGCACCCCTTATATCCGGTTTGACACAGGGTACAAGATAGGTGCTACGATAAATCAACAAACAGCCATTTCCAGCGTTTACTTCCGGTTGAGACCCTGTCGGTGGCGTATCTACAACATACTTACGGTTGACACAGCGTGCAAAAGTATGCTGTGATCCTGTTACATTCAACTCTCACCCCTCTGACACAGTACAATTACTTAATAGTAAAATTGCCAATACTCGGTGTTTTTATATAAGTTTATTGAAATAAAGACAGGGTAAATTCAATATACAATATTATGACGATTACTAATTTATAATAGGCGTTTAATATTATATGAAGTGATACCATACCATATCTGTTAATTTGATTGCCAGCTATTTGCAAAACAATACAATGACATACATTTCCAAATTTTTATAGTGTAATGGGGACAAAAAAATGTCTATTTTATACTTTTACTCTTTGAAAAAAAATGTAGACTTAGAGTATATTTTTACCTATTTCATTAGCGTTTGTAAATCATTTGATATACATTTTCTGTTTCTAAAATCATACATTTGATCCGCAGAAGTATCTGAAACCTATTTTGCGAGTGAGGGAAGTTACGAGATCAATTGATCACAGTTTATTACCGTAATGTTATCGTACGAAAAAATTGAATTATTCACGATCCAAATGACCGGGCGGGCGTTACTCCGAAAGAGCAATGAGTTACCAACACTCGGGTTCGGAATAGGAAACAACTAGAAGGATATACAGTATCGGAAAATACACACAACGTCAAAGTCTTGGACCCCCTATATATTAAATGATTCGATTAAGCCCGATTATTTTTCTTCTGTGGTAAAAAGTAGCATGTATTTAAGGTATAAAGAAGACAGAAAAGAGATGTCAATAATGAATCCTGACTTTATTATCAATGTTTTGACAGCAGTGGCAGTGAAAGCATACTCAGCCAAGTGACTAGTCTATTAATTTCTTTTGATTTTTTGGATTATCATGCCTGGTCGTGAAATTTCTGCGTTTAAACGAGCAAGAATTACTGCTTTACCCTTGGAGGGCACTCTGATCATCAGATCTCGGAAATGTTGGGCATTCCTAGATCATTTGTTGTGCGAATAGTTCACAGGTACCAAGAATTCGATACAGTGGAAAACAGACCATGTAGCGTCTTCGAGTATCTAACGAAAGGGGTGATAGTTATTTGGTGTAATTTGCTCGCAGACACCGCACAGCTTCAGCTCTCAGAAGCCACTTTCAGCGTACGTTCCGTCGTGTTATTTCGACACTCACAGTTCGAAGAAGACTCCATCATGCAAATGTACGTTCTAGAAGACCATTACGGGTCCCCACTCTACTTCCAAGACATCGTGCATCCCGTCTCCGGTGGGCGCGAGAGCACAGAGGTTGGCTTTTGCAGCAGTGGAGGTGGGTGTTATTCACAGACGAAACTAGAATTGAACTGGTGAGTGGTGACAATCGGCAAAGAGTCTGGAGAGAACCAGGTCGTCAACTGCGACTTAATTTTCCCCGGGAAGTTGCTCCCTATCAAGGGGGTACTGTAATGTTTTGGGGAGGAATAATGTTCAACCGCCGCACCCCATTGATTCATATTTCACAGAATATGACCAGCCAAATTTTCGTCGAACAAGTTATTACGCTCATTATCTATTCCATTCGTAACGAATTAGGCGAAAATTTTGTGTTTATGGACGACAACGCCTGATCACATCGTGCAAGAAGGGTGCAGGATACACACAGGATAGAATATATCACTAGATTGGATTGGCCAGCCAACTCGCCGGATATGAATCCGATTGAAAACATGTGGGATTACATAAGTAGAGCCATTCACAATCGAATTAACCCACCTCAGACTGCAGATGAGTTAGTCGTCGCGGCGGTAGAGGAATGGAACAATTTTCCACAAGACACTATAAACCGTTTGATTATTTCAATGCACAGACGTGTCAATATGTTATTCCAACGTGGAGGAGGTCATATCGACTATTAGTCAGTGTGCAAAATGTTTCATTACTTTTTTATTCAATAATTTTTCAACAAATTCACACATTTCTTACTTTTTAATTTCCTGAGCATCCCAGCTTGTGTAAAATAATGCTTTCACAAGAAATAGATTGAACAAACAATAATGTTCTTTGATACATATCTTTTGTTTTTCTAACAAAACATTTCATCAACAAGACTGAATGGGGGTCCAAGACTTTTGACGTTGTGTGTATTTATCTTGGGTATGGTGGTTTCATGAGTGCGTAAAGAATAGCTTGCTATATGTTGAGAGAGCATTACAATTTCTTCTCGACTTGCTCGAGGAAGGGATAGGATATCGACGTCACGACACAGAGATAGAAGAGTCAGGGCGGTCAGTTCGCATTGCCACGTGGTCAGTTAACGCGTCTGGTGGGGTAAGAGGAGGGGCGCACAGCAGTGCGTCTCTTGATTATGTGGTATTATCATATCATTGCGTTCCTTGTTGCCCGTGTAGATTTCTGTCTATACCCCAGAAGAATTGTTTCCGATACTGTATACTAAAACCGCTGCTAGTATGTTATCAGCTACCTGCTTCCCAGTGTTCCCCCATTCAACGCATAGTATATCTTTGACTAAATGACTTGAACTAATTACTGAGAATGTAGTTTTCTATTTTGCGGCGGACTGTGCGCGGTGAAGCGAACTTGTATGTCATATCACTTAACAACTTGATTGATGACCTCGACCAATTCAAAACATTTCTTGCACTTACTTTCAGGTACAGTGATCCAGAGAATCCAGTAAAAAAGAAATTGATACCTCCTGTACCTGCGTATGAAAATTGGGTAGAATGTCAAACTTTATACGAGCTCGAGACAATCCACATGAATAATAATGCGATTCACATGGAGGCATTGACAATACGAGAACGAATACTGGGCATTCACAATCCTGAAGTGCCCCATCCTGTTATCTATAGGGGAGCTGTGTTTGCAGACGTGGCAAGATTTGATCGATGCTTAGATTTATGGTTACACGCGTTGAAGCTGAGACAGAAAAATTATATATCGGTTATGAAAGATCTTTTGAGGTTTGCCCAAGTGTTTTCTCAAATGTTACATGTTGGCGTTAAAGTGTCGTATCATCATGTGGTGCAAGTTTTGTCGGCAGCCATTTTGGAATTGGAAAGAAACAAGGAAAAACTTATCAGGCCTGGTCCCAAAGATGACCCTGAAACAATATTGGTAAGATATTTTAAATATTGAGTGAGTGAACAATAGCATAATACTTATAGATAATGCGAGGCCACTCCACAGTTTCTAAGAAACAGTATGTAGTGAAATTTGGTCTGTACAATTATTTCGTGATGATGCTTGTTCAAGTCCAAATACTTGGGTTGATGAATATGTTCTTTTCTAAAATTGATAAACTTTAAATGTTTGTTCACTAAAACTGCCTGTGAATACTAACCATCTTCACGTTAAGAAAGAACTAACCATTTGATTCAATAAACTGTTAAACAATGTTCACAAAGCAAATTGAGAGTTATTTACTTATTATATCAAATGTCTGTTCAGTAAAGTTCTGGCTATATCATGTTATGTTAGTGTGACACTGAATAACCATTACTGTTGAAGGTTCATAATCAGCAGCCCTTGCTATTCTTGTACAAGCAGAATTTCTTTCTGTCAGTATATCCTGTTCTTGACTGTCACCTATCGGCTTTATACAACAAAACCATGCTGCAGTTTGTGAATTGTCTTGCAAGTTGATGCAAGTTTCATTTTTCTCATTCCTGCTAGTCTGTTGCTAGGACTCATTTTCAGAAAACCTTTGCAATTTTAAATACTATGATCCACTTTACTTAATCGACACTCAACCTTATTCGTACTAAAATTCACCGAATAACTTTTATCAGTTATTTTACGTGAAGTTACGACATCCAGCAATTGACACCTGTCAGTTAGTGATCTATATCTACCGCATCCTCATCGTTACTCTTGAGATTCCAATCCTTTTAAGCCCCTACATCTAATTTCGAAAATAACATGTAGATTAAAATGATGCTCCAAGATTCTACCAGCTCACCCAAATTGTTTAAACTCCTGTAATGTGTTATAACATTATCTAAGAATGAGGGTAATCAAGTACCTATCTGATTCTTTCAGAATGTTGAGTAAATCAAATAATTGCCTTCTATGTTAAGCTTTCAGTTTTCATATCATGACTAGCAAGTCCTAAGCAACTGAGTGATTGGCTTTGGCTACCATTAATTTCATATGAATCAATGACCGAAGCAGCCTCATCTTTTAACGACGCTTGCAAATAGTTTTTAAAACTAAAAAAGTAACTCATTTGTCATAATTACCATTGAATTCCGACAATTTCACGGCTGGCAACTGTACTTAGTTTGTATTGTTTGGGCTAAAAGATACATTTGGCATTGGCGCAGTGAGATTCTGGTTGTCTACTATCTGTTTTGCGTGCACCACTTAAATGTTGTACCTTCAAACAACATTTTCTTCTTCTCAACTACCGGATGATTGTATATGTTCAATTTCTGATTGTATGTCATTAAATGTGTCAAAGACTCAATCAATACCTTTTCTTGATCCCTAAAATACTAGCTAATCTGATTAGCATTTAATTTTCCCCTAATGTACCATCAGATTTCTAAGAATAGCCTCTGGTTCAGCCATAATTCACACAAGTATGTAACTCGTAATTTAATATAAACTTATGAATGCAGAAATGTATTTCCACATATACATTGGCAATTACAGTCAATAATGAATGGGTGAATTGATAATGGAAACTCACAGATTTTCCTGGTAACGTTAAGAATAAAACTTTTTGCGGCTTTTCCATGGAAAATGCGGCACATATACGGCTCGAAGGACCAATTTTATGATGGTTAGCACTGCTTGTTCTTGGGGTTGTAACTTCCCTTAACGAAATACCGTTCCAAATGTATAATACTTCATTACCATACAATATGTTTGTACATCTACATGGAGTGTAAGAGCAACCTAAACATGAGTTTCAAAATAGCAACAACAAAAAACATCGTATCGTCATTACGTATCGAACATTGAGCGTCGACCTCAGCGTTAAAAAAACAACATAGATATGGACTATAGATTCAACAACTCGTTATTGATGAATAGAAAAAAAATTTCTCAAATTATTACAAAAATATTGAAACCGCATTAAGTTATTACTTAATTTCTTGCAATACATGGCAGAAATTAACTGAGGTAATGCTCAATTATTTCTTGATGACGTTTATTCCAAGTACGAATAATTGGGCTGTTAAATATGAAAGATGTGTAAATTAGGAAGGTTGTCTAGGTATTATCACTCTTACAGTCACTCTGTCAACCTGTTTTTTTTGTACCTGAATCTAATTATTGTAGATAAGACTCACTCGAATTTCAGTTTTTATCTAAAGCTTTTTCTCTGTTAGGTACAACTTCTATTAATGTGTTCCACATTTTCTTATTCCTCAATACGGGTGGTGACACATATTAACTTAACAATGCCAAATCACGAGTTATTTACCACTCGAGTACTAGTATTCTGAGTGGTTTTCTTGTCAAAGTCCTGCAATATTGTTCCGGCTGGACTGATTTATTCCAATTTTCTATATTCCGTGATCAGATGACTGGATGTCACACAAAATGGTTAAGATCTTGTAAGTGAAACTGCGCCTCCTTGGACAAGGGGATCAGCAATATTATTTACTTCTATATGTCGTGGGAAACGCATCAAAGCCATTTTTTGTCTACACCTTGAGAGCTTTTACCGACGAGATGCGACTCACATAAGGCTTCCAGTGCCTTTAATATCGGAGATGATATGTATTTTTGATTACCAGAGAGCTTTCGGTGAAGGATTATTCCAAGGTACTCTTCTTCGGTAAATACTACAACAGTCATCCATAGTTGAAAGTACAAGCGTAAGATTCGTCTTTGCGAATTGTACAATTACTATTTTGACAGGGTTCACACTAAGTACACATGTTGGCATCAATTATTATGGACTATGATGGGAACTGTAAAGCTCTGCGTATCATTTTTCAGCATACAAGCATGGACGATTGGTTCCATGGTATTGTGAATAAAACTTGAGTTTCGTAATTGTCTAAACAATGAATTAATTATATTTTTCACTAATTCAGACATTGATATTCGTTTCTTCAGAAGTGAAATTTTCATCAATTTGGCTCAAACCCTCAGATCGCTCCGTTCATGTATTATTAGATAACCGGTGTTTCTCAAATTTTTTAGCTCGTGAAATTAATAACAATAATAATAACATCAGCTTGAGTGCCCTCAAAAAATATGTTCTTCAAATATTTTAAAATCACCAGAGAAGTAGTTGTCAAACCACAACCACCCCCTCCCCTTTTCCTGGGACATTTAATTTCGTTTCATTGACATTTTACTATATAATTTGAAAGAAATGTCGCAAATCTAGAACTAATAAAATGCATATTTATTGAAATAATTGTTGATATGGAATATACATTTTTCAAATAAAATTTTACAATATTGAACAAAATTAATAACTTCAAATATATAATCATTATTGAGTAGAATCAAATATACAATATGATATCAACTGATTATGAGAAGTGTATGTATGTGTTAAAAATCCTTAACTCCTCAATATCTAACAATTAGTCCAGGAAATAAAGGTTTTGAAGCGGAAAATTTGAGGTAAAAGCCCGATTTTATGTATGAGGGCTCATTCGATTGGTTTTGGCCCCTACATCAAAGTCTGCAATAGCTACATAGGGGGAAATGTCTCAGATTGTTAATAAACAATAAATATTGGCCAAAAAATGATGTGTTATAACAATATATAAAAAAAATTAAAAACGCTATCAATTTTAAGCGAGTAAAGTGGAAAATTTCAGTTATTTGATCAATAAGCAATGTAAATTTAAGGTTTATAACAATTTGTTAGTTAACTATTTGTTAAAAAACAACAAAATGGAAATTTTCATAATAATCAAGATTAGATTCATTTTCAGGTAGTGGTTTGAGGTCGCTGAACAGGAATTTGATGTTATTTTTTGATTAAATGTTAATTCAATTGATTAATTAATAATTACTCAGTTACCGAATTAGCAAACAAATTCAGTGTCTCAAAATACTGAACACGAATTTGATGTTACTTTTTGGGTCAAATAATAATTTAATTAATTAATTAATAATTACTCACTTGGCGAATCAACAAAAAATATTCAAAGTTTTAATATAATCAAGATTACAATCAATTTGGGATAATTTGTAGTAGTTAAATTTAAACCTAATGTAATTTTTCAATAAATTGTTCATATTATTAGTTCATTAAAAATTTTTTACTTTTCAAAATAATTTTTTTTTTTTTTAATGATGACTTTATGATGCCAGCTGCACGCACAGCATCGTGATAAAGGTGGAGGGGCCTTATACATGCGCGTTGCCATGGTAACTGAGAGAAGTGTAGGGACGTATGAGCTAAATTCAGAACCAGTAACTCAACCTCCAGGGCCGTAGCCGTAAAGGGAGAAGAGTGGTTTTTATCTCAGTTTCATGTTATTGATAAAAAATAGGTTCCTAGCAATTTATTTAAGAAGCAACATCAAATTCGTGTTCAGCGACCTTAAATTATACGAAATTGACTCCAATCTTGATTATTTTGAGAGTTTGAATTTTTTTGTTAATACGGTAACTAAGTAATTATTAATTAGATAATTAAATTAACCTTTAATCCAAAAAATAACATTAAATTCGTGTTTAGAGACCCGAAATTACCCGAAAATGACTCTAATCTTGATTATTTTGAGACATTGAATTTTTTTGTTAATTCGGTAACTGAATAATTATTAATTAATTAACATTTAATCAAAAAAATTACATCAAATTCGTATTCAACGACCTCAAATTACCTGAATATGAATCTAATCTTGATTATTTTGAAAATTTCCATTTTGTTGTTTATTAACAAATAGATAACTAACAAATTTTTATAAACCTTAAATTTACATTGTTTATTGATCAAATAACTGAAATTTTCCACTTTACCCGCTTAAAATTAATGGAAAATAGCGTTTTTACTTTTTGCTATATATTGTTATAACACATTTTTTGGCCAATATTTATTGTTTATTAACAATCTGAGGCATTTACCCCTATGTAGCTATTGCAGACTTTGATATAGAGACCAAAACGAATCGAATGAGCCCTCATACATCAAAATCGGTCTTTTACCTCAAATTTTCCGCATTTGGGTCGATTTTGGCCTTTATTTCCTGGACTAAATATTCCATTGTCAGATCACATAGTATTCTTTCTGGTGCATTTACACTGATATTATTTGAAATTTTATTTTATTTCAGGATGAAATAGACAGTAATATGACAACTACATTATACCTTCTAACAATTCTTACTAGACTCCTTAAACAATGTTCTGAAGAGGAGAAATTCAACGTTAATAGAATGGTGTTCACATTGAATCAGATGCAAATTTCTCAGAGAGATAATCAAACCTTACTTCATTTAGCCTGTAATGCCGAAACGCCTGTAGATGATTTTCACACAATTGATATTTGCAAGTAAGTTATTTAATAGTTTTCTAATGATTTGTTAATATTAGGTATGTTTCAGGTTTCCCTGTGCTGAAACTACCCGTTTACTAATTAAATGCGGGGCCGACGTCAATGCCATGGATTCGGATCGGAACACACCATTACATATGATTGTAAATTATCATAAACCTATATCAGATTTTGTGACTTTACATTCTATTATTACGGATTTAACTGAAGCTGGTGCTCATGTAGACTGTGTGAATAATAATGGAGAAACCCCTCTGGAATCATCAGCCACAGGTAGTAAGTGTTGTCTATTTTTTGTCATTTCTTCCCACATGAATACTTGCCTTGAATGAGTCAATAATATTTATTTTGTGCCAATAGATTATAATTTAGGCGTTATGAACATACCATAGATGGTGTGTCATGTACAATGCTCGAACATGTCAAAATGGTCGATTAAATAATAAGTTCAATAAGATTTTATTATGTGACAATATAATTGTAACAATAAAGGTTCACCATCAACTAGAGAACCAACATCTAACATTGTTACACATTGGATTGAAACATATTCTAGGAAACATTGCTGTTAGGGTTTATCCAACGAACTCGGATATACTAGTAAAAATGAATTAATAAGATGTGTCAACTTCCAAAACATGTTCATACAGAATTTCATTACAATGTTGCCAGTGGTTTCGAAATAGTCGTAAAAAATTTGTTTAACAATTTTTTTTCCGTATCTTGAATACGGATGGCGTTACAAGAATTTGTATTAAGCAAACCCCAATTATCTTTCAGTGTTCTACCTATCCTAGCAGCGGGGCCACTTTTTTTAAAATCATTCTGTATTGATAATGGAGAATTTTTAAATTTCAATACATTCTTTTTTATGTATCAGTTTATCTATGAAGCTCTTATCAAAACCAATATTAAATACTATCAAACTACCGGGATATCAAAAATTATCTTGGTCAAGGGTGGTTGTGGAATCTAAAACGTGTCTTACTTTACGTTTGAAATAATTATGTCACTGACATCATCAATAACCTACAAATTTCATACCTATTGATTTCAGTTGTAAAACAATAATGAACTACATCGAACAAAACGGGGGACATTTCCTACAATTACTGTAATTTAGTTTTTCTTGTTACTAAAACCGTTGTTTCATAAGTTGTAGTTCATTATTGTTTTACAACTGAAATAAATAGGTATGAAATTTGTAGGTTATTGATGATGTCAGTGTGACAGTGGCATAATTATTTCAAACGTAAATTAAGACACACGTTTTAGATTCCACAACCACCCTTGACCAAGATAATTTTTGATATCCCGGTCTAGGATCCAGAGCGATATTGATGTCTGAACATTAACCCGATGGCACTATGGTTTATCGTTAGAGGACGGTTCGATGACCAATTCATCTCAGACCGAATTTTCGCCGGCTGCTAGATCTCGAGATACAGCATCGGCTTTTTTTTTTTGGCTGGAGGTTAACCCGTCCCAAGTTGCGGTTACTTGAAAAGCATGCCATTCTGATACACTTCCACCATGTGTCATCATTTTTTATCTTATCCGTTTATCAGGCCGACCAGTTAAAATTGGACCGAAAATGGACTGCAAGTTAACCCTCCCAAACCCGATGGAAAATGTTCATTGGTGTTGGCAATTGTTAAGATACCCTATGCCATCAAAAGATATCTGTCCATTTCCGAGTAATTGTCCATTATTTGCACCAAAAATGTTTTTTTCTCATTTTGTGACTAAACCTTGTGGATTACAAGGTAACATGATGACACCATGTTAAATAACTTTATTGGAGGTCAAATAAAGATTTAAAATTATTGCCATCACTCCTTGCTTATCTCAACGCCCCAAAATCCCCTAAAACCACCCCTACAAAAATATGGATAATACGACCAATTTTTTGATAATTAGTCAATTTTTGAGATTTTGGCTTGGTTTAAAATCGAAACGGCAGTTTTTTTGTTTTTGTTCTGTTTTGGGGGTGGTTTTAGGGGGTTTAAATAGGCAAGGAGTGATGGCAATAATATTAAATCTTTATTTGACCTCCAATAAAGTTATTTAACATCATGTAATCTTGTAACCCGCAAGTTTTAGCCACAAAATGAAAAAACTAAACATTTTTGGTCCAAATAATGGCCAATTACTCGGAAAAGGACCGATAACTTTTGATGGCATAGGGTATGTTAACAATTGCCAACACCAATGAACATTTTCCAGCAGGTTTGGGAGGGTTAACTTGTAGTCCATTTTCGGTTTAATTTTAACTGGTCGGCCTGATGAACGGGCACGATAATAAATGATGGCACATGGTTGGAGTGTATAAGAATGGCATGCTTTTCAAGTAACCGGAACTTGGAAAGGGTTAACCTCCAGTAAAAACAAAAATCTTGAGTCTGTGCGATGAATTGGTCATTGAACCGTCCTCTAACGATAAACCATAGTGCCATCGGGTTAATGTTCAGCCCATCAATATCGCTCTGGCTCCTAGACTAAAAAGAGTTCACACTGTGGATATACTAGTAACACTATAAAAAAGAAATATTCACCCTAATCCACTAAAGAAACTCTTAAACTACTGAGGACATTTCGGCTACCAAGTAGTCATCATCAGAGTAAACTAAATTATAAATCAAAATGTGCCTGTTCAAATATTATTTATGGATAATAATGCAAACAAGGAGTTACCCTTAGCTCGAGATAAATTGGAATTAAATAAAATTTGATTTATAATTTAGTTTACTCTGATGATGGCTACTTGATAGCTGAAAGATCCTCAGTATTTCAAGAGTATTTTGAGTGGATAAGAGTGACTATTTCTTACTTATAGTATTAAATACTATCGTTTTATTGTGTTTAATTCTATTATTAAATCCGTTATCTGTTGAGACAATGAAAATACTCTATATAATCATAGAATGAATACTTTCACAGACAATATTATTCCGAATGAGTCAAATTTCACATAAAAACGCAGCCTTAAACTCTATATACAGGAAGCATTTTGAGTGCCTCTTTCAGATAGAGATTTAACAATAGATTTTAAACCCAATGAAATAGAATTTGTTTGTTCCAAGAGTACACGAGTTGTACA
This sequence comes from Endomychus coccineus, assembly GCA_958510875.1. Classification (NCBI taxonomy): domain Eukaryota; kingdom Metazoa; phylum Arthropoda; class Insecta; order Coleoptera; family Endomychidae; genus Endomychus; species Endomychus coccineus. The sequence continues at coordinate 64,786,974 of OY294068.1, read as the reverse complement.
TAAAACTTGTCATAAAATACTGTAATCTGTTTCTGCCCCGAACGTTCATTCTAGGGTAGAAAAACTGTCACTTGATGTTTCCTTATAATAATGAATGATTTACTCCGGTTTCCGGATCGGTGGGTACAGACTCCTTAATGTACCTTTTAATTTGTAGTTTGTATGGATAATGTTCCTTTCTCTCTTTCTTTAGGTTGGTGGTTGCCAAATGAATAGAAGTTCCTTTACAAAATGTTTATTACCTGTTACTAAATTATATACAATATTCATAGTTTTATGGTAATCCACAATAACACGGATGAAGTTCGGCAAAACAGTATATATAAATTCAATGCATTAATTACTCATACGCAGATTTGATTGAATGCGAAATATTTATTATTTGATCGCAACATAAATATTTCCGACTAGACTAATATGAAAACGTGCATTTTCCGGGCGGTAGCAATTGATTCTTATGTATTTTTTGCCGTAGGATAAGATTATCGTTACCCGAACTTTGTAAAAGTTGTGCTTCATTTTTTAATTTAACAATTTGTGAGAAAAAAATGCCTTTCTTTACATTTTCCTTTATATCTCCTTTCCTGTGCATTTTTAGCATTATGCACCTATATAGTTTTTTGTTCCTTACTTAATTATCTACAAAATGAGTGCCATTGTTAACCTGAAAGTTGAGAAAGCGTGTTTTTTTCAACATTCAATATCTCAACAATTAAAATACCTGGGAGCTTGAAATTCTCAGAAAATGTTGCTATTACTAATATAAATAGGTGCACCAAATTTCACAACTGCTTTTTAACTTTTAGAGTTATTAACGATCAAAATTTTTTAGCATAAGTTCTATCAATGCAATCATCTACATACCGTTTAAAGAATACAGGCTGAAAAATCTAATGAACTTATAACAGATTCCGCTAGGCATTCCATAACGAGGTTAGCAATGGTAGCTGAAATAGGAGATCCCATTGCTGCCAATTTATCCAAAATATTGCTCACCGTACTGAAAATAACTGCATTCTAAACAAAACTTTACAGCATTTATAAATTCCGATTGATCAAGAGTGTGTGGTTTTTAATCTCTGCCCAACGTTTTTTGAAGCAATTCAATGCCAAAACGACAGGTATATTTGTAAATAAAGATTAATTCAATATCTCAACAATTAAAATACCTGGGAGCTTGAAATTCTCAGAAAATGTTGCTATTACTAATATAAATAGGTGCACCAAATTTCACAACTGCTTTTTAACTTTTAGAGTTATTAACGATCAAAATTTTTTAGCATAAGTTCTATCAATGCAATCATCTACATACCGTTTAAAGAATACAGGCTGAAAAATCTAATGAACTTATAACAGATTCCGCTAGGCATTCCATAACGAGGTTAGCAATGGTAGCTGAAATAGGAGATCCCATTGCTGCCAATTTATCCAAAATATTGCTCACCGTACTGAAAATAACTGCATTCTAAACAAAACTTTACAGCATTTATAAATTCCGATTGATCAAGAGTGTGTGGTTTTTAATCTCTGCCCAACGTTTTTTGAAGCAATTCAATGCCAAAACGACAGGTATATTTGTAAATAAAGATTAATGCCTTAGATGATTGCCTTACTTACGTGTGTTCCCAATGATAAAATTCAATATGTGATTAATAAATTTAACACTTTCCACTGTAAACCTCAATTCACTTGTGAAATAGAAGTAAACAAAAACATAAATTTCCTAGATATGAACATTAGGCATGATGCAGACGGAAAAATAAAAACTTCTTGGTTTACTAAAGAAGTTTGGTCTCAACGTTATCTTCACTTCAATTCCGTTGCACCAGCTTGTTATAAAAAAAGTGTCCTAAACGGCCTTACCGACCGCGCGGTAAAATTGTCCCACGCAGAGAACTGTCCCAAAAATTTAAAAATTGTTCGTAATACACTGGAAATGAATGGCTACCTAAAAATTTTCGTCAATCCTATCATTAAAGAGAGAATAAACAAAATCTATAATGGTTTTTCATATAAAAATAACATAAAAGGTAATGCAGACAATTATATAACTTTACCATACATTCCGGAGACCTCAGAAAAAATTAAGAAATATTTGAAAAAGTACGATATAAATGTTGCGCATAAACCTACTAACTGTGTTGGGAAATATTTCTCAAATCTAAAACCTGTAATACCTAAAGATAAACAAACCGACACAGTATATAAATTGAATTGTTTAGATTGTGATGGGACTTATACTGAAATCTCTAAACAATATTTACAAAAAAGAATGTATGGCCATAAGTATAGCACAAGAAATAATAGCTTAGAAAATTCCACCGCCCTTGCTAAGCACTGCTTTGATTATAACCATCAATTTGATTACACAAATGTTAATATTTTAACTAAGGAAACCAATTATTATAAAAGATCTATAGTCCAGTCATCCTGGCAAAAATGTGGGTCCAAAAAATTCCAATGGACTTTTTCAACGTATAAGGGGGTATTTTGGTGCGCTAAACACGATGGTATGGTCCAAATTGAGCTACCGGATACGGAACATGCCGCAAATCGCCGATTTATGGCAATTTTTTGTCCATTTTCGGGTTTTTCGAAGATATAACAAAATCTATGCATTTTTATGAAAATAGTCAAGAGAGCAAAGTTGTAGAGCTTATGAACACTCATCATGGTTTAAACTAGATGACGCTAGCGGTCATGAAACTCAAAATATGTCCGTTTTAGAGTCAAAAAAATTATAACTATTCGCCTTTTTTTCACAATAGTACAAAACCTGCGTATTTTTATGCATATAGTCAGAGGAACAAATTTAAAGTAGTCAAAAATACCAGTAATCTGGTCCAAACTAGATGGCGCTAGCGGTCATGAAACTATAAATATGGCCGTTTTAGCGTCAAAAAAATAATAACTGTAGATGATAAGCTTCAGTCATTTTTTTCTCATGAAGTCTCGCTTTTAATTCAGAATCCATAAATATATATTATATATACCGTTTCATTGTTTGATTTTGCCATATCAACATCTTGGCCATCTTCTACTGATTCGTCATCTGGTGGCCAGCATAATTCTAAATTTTCAAATATTTCTAGACACCTTTCATGTACAACCATCCTCAATAAACGCTTGGCTCGTATGAACTTGTAGTTTGCGTTCAATTGATGATGATGTAATAGTCGCTTATTTTGATTCATCGAGGAACACGACCTCACTTCAACAGGGCACATGTCCGTATTGCACAGATCTCAGCCTGGAAAACTGTTGCGTGGCCACCTAGAGGTAATGAAATCTCCCTTCTGGGTGTACACGAGTGGACTCCGACTCCGCTAGATTCGCCAGTCTTAGACCCGTCCGTGAACCATACGAGTCCCCCTGGCGGAATCGGCCCAGGGTCCTTGTTCTCCTTTGGGTTATGAGGACGTCTGGTGTTTGAAACCTGACAGCAGGTGCTATCGCATCCTGCGTCAGTCGGAGGATCCCAGATGTTGCCATGACCGCGAGGCATAGATGCACCCATTGGCCCAGACCAGTTAGCCGATACGCCGCACCCAAGGCCAATGTTTTGATGTGGAGCTGTAGAGGGATGATCCCCACCAGAACCTCCAGAGCCTCATGTCGTTGAGCCTTGTCCAGCGCCAGACGGGACAGAATCGCTAACTATCGCACTCCTTTGCATTATAATCTTGGTTCCCAGAAAAACATCCAACCACCTAAGCTGAGAAATTCAAATCAAGTTAGGGACTTCAACTCGGGATTTGTCTGATATCAATGATCGAAGGAAGTGACTGGACAACCTGCCGGTCCTAAGCCGATGCTGCACAACCTACCTACTTATTTATCACCGTCGTACATGCAATTAGACTGGCGTCTGGGTATACAGTCTAGTATCTCTAAAAATATCAAAATTAAAAAAAATAACCTGGGAAAAATGTAACAAACCAACCTGCGATAACGTTGCCGTTCGGAGTTTCGAACCTACGTTATGGGAAGCAAAAGTGATAGCCGGGGTCTTACCACCTGCGCTATACTCGCTTAAGCATTAGCAACATTCAATTCGGTATATCAATCAACTGTCAATTCGCTCGCCTCTTGCAAATGGGTAGATTGTCAAGCGTAAATTCCAAACAATTTACCTAGGAAATTTTTTTTGAATGTAGGCTGAAACGGATGTGAAACGGCAACTCATCTATGCTGGGCGCCAGTGAAACGGACCCGCTAGGGTCGGTTTATATTGACCCAACTAGCTCAATTTGAATTAATTTATCTCAGGGCTCGTAGTGAAACGTGCCTTGTGATTCTAGACTGGTGAATTACCTGAGCGCCAATTGCTTAAAAAAACTATAAAAATAAATAAATTCACAGCCTAGAATACAAGCACCACGAGATGGTTTATTAGTTGATGGAAATTAGAAAAACAATACAAGTTCAACTTAACAATTTGATTTATTCCAGATGGAATTTGGTATTTAACAAAAATAAATTTACAGTTTATATAATGAATTAATTTATAAATAAAATGAATTTTGAAGTAAAACAATTACAAAATTAAATCAATTGGTATATAAAGAATTTAGAGTAAATAATTATAAAATTAACTCAATTTCTTAATTGAAAGAATGGATAGTTAAATAGTAAAGAGACCACGAATGGCCCAAAAAAATTTAGCGAAATACAATTTTGGTGAACAACAAAATCAGAAAATGAAATAATGGTCACTCAACAAGAAAATGTTACCCTCCTTGGAACTCGTAGGAACTGGAAGCTGGTCCTGTCAGGAAAGTCACTAAACCGTCTTGGAGTGAAGGGGTGAGGAACCTCAGACGTTCAAACCCTGTAATGTCAAAGAACGAACAGTACCTGACTTGAGATCAAAGGACAAGTAACACCGTCGGCCGGAATAACCAAATGATTCCACCTCCGATAATGTTATCTTCCCCAATATGTAAAACACTATTACAAAATTGATATCTTGAAGAGATATCAATTTAGACAAAAATATAATTCAATCTGCAAGAATTATATAATTACAAGAATTACTTAAAATTAAACAATAAATAATATGTGACTGAATTAACGATACAAAAATGAGGTAGAAAGAAAAATAATCAAATTGTGATTGAAAGGAATAACCAAAACGTTGAATTTGCTAGTCAGCACAAATCTAGAAACTTGAATTGATTTGCATCAAATTGATGTATTACTCTTCTCTGCAATCACGCGAACGCAGCAGTCCTGATAATTAAAAATTCAATAAGCAATAATTGAATAATACCTTGTGATAATTCCAAATACTATTTATAGCACGATGCAGTCGAAAACAGCTCTGAATACTACGTATCAGATTTACAAAATGGCGACTCTTACGAATCACGAAAAAATAGCATGTGCCAATACGGAATTAAACTGACAAGGAATACAGAAATATTATCATGAGAACCTGCCTACGTTCCGATAGATTATCCTCCTACAAGAGTTACAACAATCAATGCCGTGATGGAATTGATATTCTTTGAAATATGCCATCTGCAAAATGATCGGGTGTGGCCCCAGGCAAATCGAGATAAAAAATCCGCCGAAATACTATCACAATCAGGCTTTGTACATCCAGAAGTTAATTATATATCTAAATCAAATTAAATAGCCTGATGTGAATAATATTTCGGAAGCAAAATTAAGAAAATGTATTTAACGACAATGAATTACGAAATCTCGACTTACCCAGGTAAAGGTACACACCACAATCCATTCTTTTCGACTTCCGTTCTTCTACCTCCCGCCTCGCGATATTTAGCGACATCACACATCAGGAATGCTAGTTTCCATAGTCGATGTTATTGACCGGCAGATGTCTTTAATTAACCATATGACAAGATTCCTAGCCGAAAAGAAATCTAATCTGTTCATTACCAAGTTCTATACTATCTCGTAACGCAACCCGTTACAAGGCCTGACAAACTACCCATTTGCGAGAGGCGAGCGAATTAACAAATGATATACCAAATTCAATGTTGATACTGCAACAGCGAGTATAGCGCGAGGGGCAAGATCCCGGCTATATATACTTTTGCTTCACTTCCATGATCGATATCTGTGTTCGTTGGAAGAACCATCAAAATTAATGCTCCATAAATATGGTGATTTCAGCTAGTACGACTATGGTCAGATTTATGTTCTGGACATTCGTTTCATAATCGCTAGCTCCGTCTAGTTTGGACCAGATTACGGGTATTTTTGACTACTATAACTTTGCTCCCCTGACTATTTTTATAAAAATGCATAGATTCGACCCTATCTTCGAAAAACGCAAAAATGACCATTTTCGCCACATTAAAATGGCTATATTTTGTTATATCTTCAAAAAACCCGAAATTGGGCAAAAAATGACCATAAATCGGCGATTTGCGGCATGTGCCATATCCGGTAGCTCAATTTGGACCATACCATCGTGTTTAGTGCACCAAAATACCCCCTTATACGTTGGAAAAGTCCATTGGAATTTTTTGGATTTTTTTGCTGTAGAAAATTTCCTAGGAGGACTGGACCACTATCCTGGAGATGATTCACATAAAACGTGACTCCAAATCTGTAAATCATAGGAATGATATTCAGGGATTAAGTCAGATTTATACTAACTTGATTAATCAAAACTCTTGCAAATTCCTACATACGTCTTTATAATGTTAAAAGTGTATTTTAGGAAGAATGCTAAAAGTAAATTCCAATACAGGTCTGAAACCTTTTTCAAGTACCTCATAAATCTTACATCTGGTTCAACTAGATACCAACAAATAACTTCGAACATCAGTTGTTATGAGACTATAGCAACATGCACTTGTACATTTTAAGAATATTACTGAACAGTGGATTCTTGTTACAAAAAATGTATACTTTAATATTGACGATACAATTTCGATTATTCGTGGTTCTGTTCGTTTCGACGGCGTGGGCTTTTTGATTGAAAATTGTGCGATATGGACGCTTGTGCTATAATTAGTTTTAATAAACCCTTTTTGACATAATAAGTCTTGTGTTAATGTGACGTATTTCCCGAGAATTTTTATATACAGGGTGTCCTCGAACTGCGTGGCTAAAATAAAACCGAAGATTCTTTGATTCGAAAAAAATTTGATGAGCCTTTTTACTTTCGCCTCAAGTGTCTTGTTTAGCCGGTAGAGGGCTTCAAAGTTGCAAAAATAATTTTGTTTTTTCGGTATAACTTGAGAACGTGATGGAGGACTTTTACAATATTTGGCAGGTGAGTTACTGTCAATAATAGCCGTTTTTGAGAGTGGAGCATAGAGCCTTAGAGACCATAGAAATGGCTCAAACTTGAGGATGTAACGGGAAAAGTGTCCAGAACTTTTTTGTAGTCGATGTAATTCACTCTATATTTTTTATGTAGATAGCCTATCTAATTTGAAAACTTTTCTTACTCTTAGAAAATTTTGATAAAATCAACGGATTAGCTTAAAAAAAATAATTTTCGAGTCTGCAATTTTGGCTTACTAATTTTACTTGATTAAAATACCTTAGTTGCCTTTGCTTTTCTAATGTCATTTTGGCATTTGGAGAATTTATTCTCGAAACTGTCAGTTTTTACTTTGCTTTCCGTAAAATTTTGGCTCAAAATTTCACTACCACTGAAATAGTTAATATCTCGGTAAAACACGAATAATAAAAACAATAGAAATGGGGAAACGATGTGATTATTTAGGAAAAACAAATGCTGAATTAAAAGAAACAACAACACTTTTTGGGAAATCGCTAAGGCATCAATTGTTCGAAATGTTGCCCATTTTCCTGAATACACAAATTAATTCGTTTCAAGAAATTGGATTGAACTCTGGCTAGTACTTCAGGATCATTCTTCAATAAATCCGATTCATGATTAATTCGTTGCAACAATTCCTCTCGTGTGTTTACTGGAGCTGCATAAACTTTCGATTTCAAAGCGCCCCATAGAAAGAAGTCGCAGGGCGTCAAATCAGGGGAGCGGGCCGGCAGTTCACTGGTGCATCGTGTCCTCTACCTATCCAGCGATCTGGATATTCCGCATTCAAATGTCGCCTCACAGCTAATGTGAAATGAGGAGGTGCACCATCATGGATAAACCAGGCCACGTCGAATGTGTAAGGGCAAGTCTTCCAACAGTTCAAGTAGCCTTTGTTCCAAAAAGTTCAAGTAGTTCTCCCCGTTCAATCGATCGGGTATAACGGTAGGGCCAATGATAAAGTTATCCACAATTCCAACCCAAAAATTGATTTTAGTTTGATTCTGAAAATATGTAACTTCCGTTTCATGAGGATTTTCATCAGCATAGAAATGTTCACTATGGAGGTTAAAAAGACCACATCTCGTGAAAGTATCTTCGTCCGTGAACAGAATTCTTCTACAAAAATTGGGGTTTGCGTTTTGTCTTTGGACAATAAGCCGACAGAAATCTAGCCGATGACCTGGATCCATGGGCAATAAGTCTTGAACTGTTTTAATATGATAGGGATACAACAGTTCTTCTTTCAGTACATTATGAACTAATGATTTTGAGGCTCCAATACGAAGTCCCAAACGTAGTGTGCTTATCCCAGGTTCAGTTTCAACCGCTTCCAGTATCGCTTCTTCGAGCTCTAACGTCCTTCTTGTCCGTCTGCGTCCAGTTTATCTGCGATTTGCTTCAAATTTGCCAGTTTCGCGAAGGTTTGCCGATTTGGAATTCTGCGATGCGGATATCTTTCCCTTCTCCGGCCATTGCTACGACAAAGTCCATAAATCAATAACATATCAACCATTTCAGTGTTAGTGAAATTTTGAGCCATAATTTTATAACATTTTTACGGAAAGCAAAGTAAAAACTGACACTTTTGAGAATACATTCTTCAAATGCTAAAATGACATTAGAAAAGCAAAGGCACTAAGGTATTTTAATCAGGTAAAATTAGTAAGCCAAAATTGCAGAGACTCGAAAATTAATTTTTTCAAGCTAATCCGTTGATTTTATCAAAATTTTCTAAGAGTAAGAAGAGTTTTCAAATTAGATAAGCTATCTACATAAAAAATTTCGAGTGAATTACATTGACCACAAATAATTTCTGGACACTTTTCCCGTTACATCCTCAAGTTTGAGCCATTTTTATGGTCTCTAAGGCTCTGTGCTCCACTCTCAAGAATGGCCATTATTGACAGTAACTCACCTGCCAAATATTGTAAAAGTTCTTCATCACGTTCTCAAGTTATATCGAAAAAACAAAATTATTTTTGCAATTTTGAAGCCCTCTACCGGGTAAACAAGACACTTGAGGCAAAAGTAAAAAGGCTCATCAAATTTTTTTCGAATCAAAGAATCTTCGGTTTAATTTTTGCCACGCAGTTCGAGGACATCCTGTATAATGTGTTAAAAGTTAAAGTGTTGAACAAATCGTTATTAAATCGGTTCTAATTAACTTTTTTTTTAAATTCCAACGGGATGTTAAATTTGAATAGTTTTTGTAATTTTTGAGACTAGTTGCATCAAAATCAGACGATCACAGCAACTTTGGCGCATTATGCAACTTAACTTCGAAAAATATTTTGATCGTTAATAACTCTGAAAGTTGAAAAGCGATCGTTTTGAAATTTGGTGCAGTTATTTATATTAGTAATAGCAACATTTTCAAGCTCCTAGGTATTTTAATTGTTGAGATATTGAATGTTGAAAAAAACACGCTTTTTCAACTTTCAACGCAATTTGCAGGTTAACAATGGCACTTGGGATATCGTACCAGATCTCGTTTTGTAGATAATTAAGTAAGGAACAAAAAACTATGAGGTGCATAATGCTAAAAATGCACAGAAAAGGAGATATAAAGGAAAATGTAAAAAAAGGTTATTGTTTTTTCACAAATTGTCAAATTATAAAATGAAGCACAACATTTACAAAGTACGGTTAACGATAATCGCATCCTACGGCAAAAAATACATAAGAATCAATCGAAAGCATTGCTACCGCCCGGAAAATGCAGGCAAAAATCTCCGCCGTCTGGTCTAGACAGTCTATTCACCTTTACAGATGTGTTGGTTATCAAACCCCTTTTTTATATGCTTCTGTCTACCGATTCTACGCTTCCTAAAAGTGTGATAGAATTAGGTTTTTGGACCAAAACCGGTTTTTCGCGTCGGAGATCGTCGGGTTGAGTTAAAAAGAAAAAAGCTTTTAAAAAGCTTAAGCGCCGTTAAAATATTCGAATATTCATAACTCTTGTTGTTTTAAAGATTAAGAGCTGAAACTTTGATAGGTTGTAGCTTTTGTACCCACCAAGTACCTCACAAAATTTCAATAAGATCGTATGTACAGGGTGTCCCATTTTAGGTACTTTTGCGGCTTATCTCCTTTATTTTTAAAGATAGAGAGTTGCGGTTTTCGTAAAACTCAAGATGCCGTCAACAGAATTTTCATAGCCCTCTTAGTTTTTAAGATACAGGGCATTTCTGAAAATGTTGCATTTTGTGACCCCCCTCGTATCTCCGTTATCCTTCAACTTATCGGAAAGGTAAAATAACATTCTAATAGTTTTTTTTCCGTAAAATGCAGTGGTGTAGATAACTTTTGTTACATATTTACTGTTTTTGAGTTATAAAGCAAACTTATGTTTTTTTAAATGGAACACCCTGTATATTTATAGACTATAAAATTTGTCTTTTTTTTACCTTTTCAAAAATCTATGATAGTATAAACTTTTTTTCAGAAACACGCAAATATTTCACAATTTTCAGAAATTAAATACATATTTTGATAGTAGGCCATTGATATTGTTTATGACAAGAAACAGAAATAAACATCAAATCTCTATTGCATTTAAGCTGTTTATTTTCGTTCTTTTGGTATCATTATTCAATAGATATTTATCAATTTTTCCGAATAATGGCAGTTTACGAAAATTATGAGAAATATGATATGATGGTATGTTTTATACAGAGTAATGAAAATTCTGAAGAAGCTTCGGAATTATACTTCCAAAGGTGAGTAAGCTATTATGGTTATGAAAATCTCTATTATCATTTAAATTTTTGCTTGTTAGATATCCAGAAAGAAGGCAACCGTTTTTTGGGATATTTGCCAGTTTAAAAGCAAATTTAGTTGAGCACGGATCATTTGTTCACCCGCGCCCTAAAACGTACAACAAAGAGAACAGGGATAGAAAAGAGATAGATACTTTAGGATATATAGAAGCAACACCTTCGTCCTCATGTAGAAAAATTGAGAAGGAAATTGGTGTGCCAAAAACTAACGCTCAGAGGATCTTGAAGAAATATAAGTATCATTCATACAAATTTAATATACTACAACATTTGCATCCTGGCGATGCCGAGCGCCGGGCACTATTTTGCCAGTGGTATTTGCAACAAATCGATGCTAACGATTTATTTGGCAGACTTGTTATCAGACGAATGCTTTATTTCAAGTGCTGGCATTTTCAATCGTCACAATACCAGGAACTGGCGTAGTGAAAATCTGCATTTAATGTTTGAAAGGGCACAACAAGGACGATTTGGAGTTGGGGTTTCATGCTTTATTTTGGGTAGACATATAGTTTATAGGATTTTTGAAGGAGGTCTTACAGCACGTAGATACCTAGAAATTCTTGAGGAAGTTATTCCAGAACTGCTCGAAAACATTCCATTAGCCCAGTATAATGCTGTTTACCTACAGCAAGATGGTGCCCCAAGTCATAACTCTAGGCTCTTAAGGGCCTTTCTAAATAATAACTTTCCTCAAAGATGGATAGGTACCAACGGACCTGTTAGATGGCCTCCACGATCACCAGATCTCTTAATTTTGGATTTTTTTTTATGGGGCTATATACAAAATGAAGTATATAAAACTCGATATGACGGCATTGCAAAACTTCGAGAGGCAATTCATTTAGCTTTTCGAAATCTGCGAATGAGAACAATGGTTCTTTTGAACGCTATTCAAAGAATCTCAAAGATGTGCCAATTTTGCATTAGAGAAAATGGTGGTCAATTTGAACATCATATTTAATTTTTTTTAATAATGTTATTTTTTTGTGTTTTTGTTATATTGTCACTTTACGCCACAAAACTGTTGTTACAAACTTACTGTTAGAAAAAAGATCTATGGGAATTTTTTTTAATAGATACCTATATACAAGGTATCCAATTATTTGTTAATAATATGTAAGTTGCACTTGTTTATTATTGTTATCCATAGCCTACTATTAAAATATGTATCTAATTTCTGAAAATTGTCAATTATTTGCGTGTTTCTGAAAAAAAGTTTATACTATCATATATTTTTGAAAAGGTAAAAAAAAGACAAATTTTATAGTCTATAAATATACAGGGTGTTCCATTTAAAAAAACATAAGTTTACTTTATAACTCAAAAACAGTAAATATGTAACAAAAATTATCTACACCACTGCATTCTACGGAAAAAAGTCTATTAGAATGTTATTTTACCTTTTCGATAAGTTGAAGGATAACGGAGATACGAGGGGGGTCACAAAATGCAACATTTTCAGAAATGCCCTGTATCTTAAAAACTAAAAGGGCTATGAAAATTCTGTTGACGGCATCTTGAGTTTTACGAAAAAGTAGCACAGTGTCGCGAAAACCGAAACTCTCTATCTTTAAAAATAAAGGAGATACCCCGCAAAAGTACCCAAAATGGGACACCCTGTACACGTTTTGCAAACCGCAGCTTAAAGCATGAAAAAGCACTTTTGTAAAATGACCCTAAAAAAGTCGTGGTGCGGTAATGCGCCATTTTTTTCATGAGATCATCTTCTTCAATAGTTAATGAACAGCTTACCGAATTTTCAACCTCTTATCTTCCGTAAAAGTTGCTAAAACAATTATTTTAAATAATGGTATTTCGTGCGCTTGGCTGTCTGGCGCGTGTGGTAGGGACAGCCGCCGCGCTAGGCTCCTAAATAAAAAACAACAATATCTCGGCAAACCTTGTTCGAAAATCGATGTTTTTTCAATCTGTACTACCATTCAATAATATTAAGATTGCGCGTATTTTCAAACTTCTAGTAATAGAATTACTCTAAATAATAAATAGTAATAATGAATAGATCGAATAGCGCAATGTATTTTTTTAGAGTACTTCCGACATTACTAGAAGTTTGAAAATACGCGCAAGCTTAATATTATTGAATGGTAGTACGGATTAACAAAAAAAAACATCGATTTTCGAGCAAGGGTTCCCGAGATATTGTTGTTTTTTAAGAGCCTAGCGCGACGGCTCTCCCTTTCACTCGCGCCGCACAGCCAAGCGTACGAAATAACATTATTTAAAATAATTGTTTTAGCAACTTTTACGAAAGATAAAAGGTTGGAAATTTGGTAAGCTGTTCATTACCTATTGAAGAAGATGATCCCGTAAAAAAGTAGCGCGTTACCGAACCACAACTTTTTTAAAGCCATTTTACAAAAGTGCTTTTTTTTGCATTAAGTTGCGGTTTGCAAAAAGTGTACATCCGATCTTGCTGAAATCTTGTGTGGTACTTGGTGGGCACAAAAGCTTGCAGCTCTTAATCTTTGAAAGAACATGAATTATAAATTTTTGAAATTTCGAGCAAAATCGATGGTTTTTTGCAATTTGCGGGGTCACCGCTGGACCAATCGGGTTCATCCGCAGCTCATTTTTTCCGTTTTTTCACGGCGCATAAGCTTATTGAAAGCTTTTTAACTCAATCCGACGATGTCCGACGCGAACCGGTTTTGGCCATTTTTACCATTTTTTTAGACCATTTGCGACTATCAAAAAATGTTCGATTCTAGTTCCTTCAATTTGTATCATAATTATCTACTTAGAGCAATTTTTCCTCCGAACTCAGATTTAAAAACCAAAACGCTGATTCTATCACACTATATTGTAGACGAAATTCTATGCGCCCAAAGAAAGTTTTTTTGTTTTATTTACTAGGGAACATATAGTTAGTCTTAGTCCTAAATCTAAGTGATATTGCCAATCTAATCCCGAATCGATATGAATTCACTACAGTTTGCGGTGATTCTTTGGAACCATTCTCTTAAGAGATAATTAATTTAATGTCGTTCATTCAAATTGAAAAATTCAATGATCGAGTTTTGTTCATTTTAACCCCTAGAATATTCGAAGCGAGCCATGGTTCCAGTGAATGAATCGTAGTTTGGATTTTTCCTTCAGGTTTTTGTCAACACTTAACACTAGATGCATCGTTTGCAAATTGTGGTAATAAAAACAATAGCACTAACTTGATGATGGTTTTGATAAGACCTTCATAGATAAACTGACACAGAAAAAAGTATATAGTGAAACGTGAGACCTTGTATATCCTTTCATTAAATTCCCACTTTCTTAAAAATGCATATCTATTACATATCAAGCTGAATCGAAAAAAGTTACTAATTTACTTTCTGAAGGTTTAGATATATCATGTTATCATAATATCATTTGAATGTTATTTTACATTGATGTTTCGATGAAACATTTTTCGTAAATCATAACTTCGTTGTTTTATTACAGGTGTGGCTGAAATAATTCTGAAAACTCAAATGAAAATAAGTCTGAAGTGCATAGCTGCGAACGCTGTGAAATACCACAAATTGACATATCAGGGTCAGGTACCTCAAGCTCTGGAGTCGTTCATCGAACTACACGGTCCTGGTATAGTCAAAAAAGCCTAGTCAATTTAGAATGATAAGTGTAAATATATATGTACAGCTTAGGCTATGTAAATGAATTATTTCTGTGATGACAGTATACATTTTTAAAATGATCATACATTTATGATAATTACCTTAGGATTTCGAGCTATATTTTACCCTTGGTGCTAACATACAGCTATTTGATTTAGCATTATTCGTATTCGCTTTCATTAACAAAGTCCTAAATCGTTTATTTCTAAGAAATAGAATAACATTGTCTAGCTGTGCTCTCAAAATATTAATTTTTGCTAAAGGCCTTGCACCCCTTTGAATGCCTTGTCATTTGAATACTTAATTTCTTGAGGTTTTTTAGTATAAGTCTATTTATTATTACTGTGGGTCAATCTCAATTTTAATATACGAACTTAAGGTTTTGATTCATTAGAAAAAATTGATATCTTTCGATTTTACATTGTTTCGTACTCATTGAGGAGTAATGATTCCGAAGGACCAGTGTTATTTTGTTTGAGATAACACAAACTCTTATGTTGAATTGAAAACACTTGATAATTATAAAATCTATATTACAACAACAAACAACAAACTTATAACAATGCTGAACAGAATGGTAGTTCTTAGACTCTTTTTCTATATCTGGATAGTCGTACCGAATATGAAATGTTACTCGCTTGATGGCTACTAGAGACTCGCGACTGGGGTCACATTAACACTTTGTTTTATATTTTCGTCTTTACGTACGTTTCGGTCTCACGACCATCATCAGAAGACTTATTATGTCAAAAAGAGTTTTTTAAAACTAATTTAAGCACAAAGCGTCCATATCGCACCAATTTCAATCAAAAAAGCCCACGTCGTCGAAACGAACAGAACCACGAATAATCGAAACTACCGTCAATATTTCAAGTATAGAATATAACAAGAATCCACTATTCAGTAATATTCTTATAATATACAAGCGCATGTTGGTATAGTGTCTCAACGACTGGAGATCGAAACTATTATGTTAAGTATCCACTCTCGAACCAGATGTAACGATTTATGAGGTACTTGAAAAAGGTTGCAGACCTGTATTGGAATATTAATTTTGAGCATTCTTCCTAAAATATACTTTTAACATTATAAAGCATGTAGGAATTTGCAAGAGTTTTAATTAATTAAGTCAGTATAAATCTGACTTAATGTTTGAATATCATTCCTATAATTTACAGATTTGGAGTCACGTTTTATGTGAATCATCTTCAGAATAGATCTTCTATAATAATTGGTTTCCTTAGTTAAAATATTAACATTTTTGTAATCAAATTGATGGTTATAATCAAAGCCATGTTTAGCAAGGGCGGTGGAATTTTTTAAATTTTTGTTTCTTGTACTATACTTATGGCCATACATTCTTTTTTGTAAATATTGTTTAGAGATTCCAGTATAAGTCTCATCGCAATCTAAACAATTTATTTGTATACTGTGTGGGTTTGTTTATCTTTAGGTATTAAAGGTTTTAGATTTGAGAAAAATTCCGTTGCACCAACGGCTTATAAAAAAAGTGTGATAAACAGCCTTACAGATCGCGCGGTTAAATTGTCCGACCCAGAAGACCGTCCCAAAAATTTAAAAATTGTTCGTAATACATTGCAAATGAATGGCTACCCAAAACTGTTTTTCAATCCCATCATTAAAGAAAGAATAAACAAAATCTATAATGGAACATCTTTTATAAGTAACATAAAAGGTAATATAATAATAATAATTATATAACGTTACCTTACATTCCGGAGAAAATTAAAAAATGTTTAGAAAAGTATGATAAAAATGTCGCGCATAAACCTACTAATTGTGTAGGAAAATTTTTCTCAAATCTAAAACCTTTAATAACTAAAGATGAACAAACCCACACAGTATACAAATTAAATTGTTTACATTGCGATGGGACTTATACTGGAATCTATTAACAATATTTAGAAAAAAGAATGTATATGGCTATAAGTATAGCACAAGAAATAAAAACTTACAAAATTCCACCGCCCTTGATAAACACTACTTTGATTATAACCATCAATTTGATTACAAAAATGTTAATATTTCAACTAAGGAAACCAATTATTATAAAAGATCTATTCTGGAGAAGATTCACATATAACGTGACTCCAAATCTGTAAATCATAGAACTGATATTCAGACATTAAGTCAGATTTATACTATTTTAATTAACTAAAACTCAAATTCCTACATGCATCTTTATAATGTTAAAAGTATATTTTAGGAAGAATGCTCAAAAGTAATATTCCAACCTTTTTCAAGTACCTCATAAATCGTTACATCTGGTTCGAGAGTAGATACTTAACATAATAGTTTCGATCTCCAGTCGTGGAGACACTATACCAACAAACGCTTGTATATTATAAGAATATTACTGAATAGTGGATTCTTGTTATATTCTATACTTGAAACATAGACGGTACAATTTCGATTATTCGTGGTTCTGTTCGTTTCGACGACGACGTAGGCTTTTTAGATTGAAATTGGTGCGATATGGACGCTTTGTGCTATAATTAGTTAAAAAAATTACCTTTTTGACATAATAAGTCTTCTGATGATGGTCGTGAAACCAAAACGTACGTAAAGACGAAAATATAAAACAAAGTGTTGATGTGACCTATTTCCCGAGAATTTTTATATATTATTTTGATTTTACTTAATAAATAATTGACAAAATTAATTTTTTTCTCAATTTTTTTCGATTTGTCACAGAATATTCTTTAGATACTTACTACTTTAGAAATCGATGAATTGCCACATGCTGTCATATGTTCAAAGTGGCGATAGGGGGCGGTATTTGGGATGACGGAAAATGATGAATACTGGTAATGGTTTCAAAGTTTAATTAATATAATCCCCGAAACTCATTGATTTTTCAAACAAGTTCTGTGTAAAGAAAATTTATCTCGAATCATATTCAAAGAATTCATTACAAGTTTATTGCACAGTACTCTAATATTTGTTTGAAGAAGCTACGGTATTAGCAAAACTATAGTTAAATTTATTTATTAAACTAGTGAAAATCGAATTTTTAATAGTTATTTTATTTGAGTTTAGTGTACTTTTCATTTATTTTTGCCCAACTATTCTTTACCCTACTGACATTTAAGCAAAATTAATGTGTGGTACCATACCTTTAATGTAAAATATCAAACTTACATGTGACTATAACTTTTCTCTTCAAAATCACTCGTAACTTTGAACTATTATTGCCAGAAAATCCTGTATTAGAAGTAAAGTTTTCAAACCTAATTCTCAAAAAGTAGTTAATACTTGATATTCCAGATAACACGCCGTATGAGCGCGGGCTCAACTTTCCATGTGTAACATGTCATGTTTTAGCCAAGATAGAATAGTATATTTCACTATGAGTCCAATATATGGACGGATACATTTTTAATTTTTCTTCTGACGTCAGAATGTTTTTTAGCGGGGAAGTATTTTACCAGAGGAGATGTTTCCTGGTGAAAGGAAAATTTATTTAGTGCAATATAAAGTAAATGGTGTTGATTGGGCATCTGACTGGATATCTTTCCACCGCCACAATACAATCAGAATTATCAATTTTTCAAATTGTTACTAATATTTTTAAATTTGAGATGATATTGAAGCTAACCTCAAAGAAAAATGAACGAAATATTGATCCTTGAATCAAACAAAAAAATTACATAAAAGTTCTGTTTCGTTTCAAATATAGGCGTCTGTGAACGGAATTCCAACTTGCTTCTGATGACTCCATCTTTTGTTTCTTCATCAAAGTCACAATTTTCACCGCTGTGTCAACAGCCTGCGTATAGCAAGGTAGTTTCTTTTTACAAGAACGATCTGAGGATTTGTTGTCTTCGATCTCACAACGCTTTCTGCCATGGCTCTTCTTACTTTATGTCGATCAATCCTATTTTTCTGCTTTCCTCCTTAATAATGGCAAAGTCAAAGGAAAAAAATGTACAAAATTTATGCAATAATAGCAATTTAGCAAGTACAGTACATTTTGGTCAATTATTCGTGCGTCTATTTAATTTGAGTTTATACATTATTTTAACTGTGAACTCATGTATCTTGATGAATGTTGTTGGTGTTGTGTTAATAATATTAAATTAGTTTTCTGGCTAGATCTTTTCAGAAATGTTGTGTTAGACAAATAAATATAGTCTTGTTATTGAAATATCTTTTGATACCTATATAGATTTTCATCTCGTAGATATTTATCTACTGGACTCTTCTTCCTTTATTTTTTATTCCAGTCTCAGCATCTTTGGCAGTTGGGCTAATAGTGTGATAGAATTAGCTTTTTGGAGTTTTTAATTCTGAGTTCGGAGACAAAAATTGCTTCAAGTAGATAATTATGATACAAATTGAAGGAACTAAAATCGAACACTTTTATCGTCGCAACAGGTCCAAAAAAAATGGTAAAAATGGCCAAAACCGGTTTTTCGCGTCGGACATCGTCGGATTGAGTTAGAAAGAAAAAAAGCGCCCTAAAAGGACGGAAAAAATGAGCTACAAATGAACCCGATTGGACCAGCGGTGACCCCGCAAATTGCAAAAAACCATCGATTTTGCTCTAAATTTCAAATATTCATTACTCTTGTTCTTTTGAAGATTAAGAGCTGAAATGTTGGTAGGTTGTAGCTTTTGTGCTCACCAAGTACCACACAAAATTTCAGCAAGATCTGATGTACACTTTTTGCAAACCACAGCTTAATGCAAAAAAAACTTTTACTTTTGTAAAATGGCCCTAAATGGTAAAATGGTAGCGTTACCGCTACTATTTTTTTTACGGGATCATCTTCAATAGTTAATGAACAGCTTATAATTTTCAACCTCTTATCTTCCGTAAAAGTTGCTAAACTAATTATTTTAAAGAATGATATTTCGTGCGCTGGGCTGTGTGGCGCGCGTGGAAGGGAGAGCTGCCGCGCTAGGTCACGCACACTCTAGCGCAGCTCGGCTGTCCGGCGTTTTCGAGCGTATCGGTTCAAAATGCAAACGCTCGTAAAATACAATAATATCTCGGGAAGTTAAGTAAATGACAATAGCTATTTGTATAACAAGGGAGGAAAGTGCTACTTTTCCTCCCATGTTATACATATGATTTTTCCGCCTCCCTCAAATAACAAGTCATTTTTAAATAATTTATTTATGAAACTAACAAACGAAATTTATTAAAGAACTAAAACTAAGAAGTAGGTACAGTATAACTTATAGGCACGTTATTTTCATTCTTGCATCCTACATATTTTTAATTTGTGGTAGAGTAATTATTTATACTAATGTTAAACGTGCAGTTTTGAGCAGTGGTTATTTGAATACCACTAGAAGTGAGAGCTGGAGCCGAAGCAGTTTTCGTGATATTTTCATTAACTACATTATCATACAGCTGGTAACCCCGGGAAGTACTCGTACTTGGCTGATTACAATCAATTTCATTAACTTCAGTGACTCCCATAATTTGGTTCGAAATTTTTCGCTTTTTTGCAAGAGATTGCTCCACATACCCTTCAGCGATATTCGTAGACTTCCAACCTCCGTGTTGCTTCAAAGCAAGAATGTCTCCCCCAAAATTTGCAAGTAAACTTGCCGAGGTTCTTCTGAAACTATGCCCGGTATAATTTATGGCATTAGGCAGTTTTAAAAATTCTGCAATTTTTTTAGGAATTTTAGCAATAGTATTTTTTCCAACCATTTGGTTGATACATTTTCCTGCTCTATAGCAGACAAATAAACGTGTCTGATTAGTTTTAGGGCGTAGCGATATATATTTTCTATAAATGTCAATATAATTAGGGTCATTTCCCGGTGAAGCATTGATTACAAAAGTTCTCTGTATATTTGTTTTAGAATTTGGTATATTTACTATTAAAATTGAACCTTTATCTTCAATATCTGTAGTGGCCATTTTAAGGAGCTCATCACTCCTGCATGCTCCTGAAATTCCTAAAATGAGGAGAACCTACAAAACAAAGGAAAAAGAATATAAATAAAAAAGCTGTCCACGCCGGAATTTGAACCTACGGCTACAAGCATCATGAACAGTGAGCGGTGCACTAACTCATTGCGCTACCGGGACTTACAGAAAGCTTTTGCGGAATCATGAACATGGCGTATTGTTGTAGCTCTATTATAATATTTGCCGTTTAACTTTTATTTTCTTGATATATTTACTTCTTGAAAATATCTTACCTTCATCAATAAATAATTATCATCGGGGGCTTCTAGTAAAAATTTATTTACTTCCTCTCTTGAGAAGGTTTTTGCTTTATTAGGTTTATATCCCTGGTTTTGTCTTTTCAAGAAAGCAATTAATTTTGGGTATTTAATATCCACATTTTCTTTCATTTGAAGCATGGTACGTAGCATCGAATACTTGGACCACAATGTAGAGGCTTTTAACGTATTTGCTAATAGCGAAAAATACCCCAAAATAACATATTCTGAGTAAGTACGAATATGATTTTCTTCGACCCATTGCTTGAAATGTGAATACTGTTTTTCGTATTTTTCTTTAGATTTTTGGGGTAATAGAGATTGTATTGTTATATTAACTTGTTCCAAAATATCCGGTGGTGTATTATTTATATATTCAAATTCGCTTGAATCACTCATTTTTCAAATATTATTTTATATTTTGTAGATATATTATAGCGTAACACACTTTGAAACTGTTAATCTGTCAATCGACCATAGCATGCTGTAATATTTCAGTCCTAAATTCGAAAACCGGATGAATCTATGAATTGAAGTCGCATTGTTAATGTAAAAATCGTTAAGTTGAAATAACAATTTACTGATCTCTACCATTTTGCAAAATACACTGTGTTCTATAAATAAACGGCAAAATTTATACTTGTATAATAGAAATGCCGTATAAGTTATTTTATTGATGACGTACCATGA